>APFE031568979.1:49282-101774 GCA_000404065.3 Pinus taeda
TTTACTTTAATGCTGATGTGATTGCTAATCTGGAAAAGATATTGAGCTAACTGTGAAAATTGAAATAAATTGCTCTAGGCATAGAACATACCTAAAATTAACACATAAGGAGTCCACGCAAGCAGAAGACCTCCCTAAAGAATAACTCTACCACTTGTGAAGTTGAATACCATGTCAGAATGGCAAAGGAATGTGCGAACTTGGTCAGTCCGTCAACCACCACAAAAATGCAATCTTTCCCCTACACCAAGGGAAGCCCCATGATGAAGTCCATAGAGATACTCCCCCTTTTCCCCTCAGAAATGGGGAAAGGCTGCAACAGTCCTGCTGGATGGGTAAACTACCCCTTGTTCCTCTGACAAGCCTCACATTCCTGCACATATCTCAATATGTCCCCCTTGAGGCCCTTCTAGTTGAAGCGCTCTCTCACTGCCATGTAGGTCTTTCTGAATCCCTAGTGCCCAGACAAAGGAGAATCAGGGGTTGCATGAAGGGTACGCTCCCTCAACAGTGACCCCGAAACCAAAAATGTGTGCCCCTTGTAGTAAATAACCTCGTCCATCACCTTGTAGTGCTCATCTGCATAACTTCACTCCAAGATCTCGCAAGCTTGGCGATCCTTGGAATACTCCACTAATAGTTGTGCCTTCCAATCATGGAAAATATTCATGAGTGAAAGTCATATGGGCCTCCTGGATAGTGCATCGGCTACCACAGTGTGCTTCCCCCACACATACTCAATATCAAAAGCATAGAACCTGCACCTCGCTGACCCATCTTTGTTGTCTATCGTTGAGGCCCTGTCGCCCCATGAAGTGGCGAACACTGTTCTAATCTGTCTTCACCCGAAACTGATTACCCACCAAGTACTGTCGAAACTTGGCCAATGCATGCATAATGGCCAACATCTCCTTGTCGTATATGGAATACGACCTCTCATGTGGTTGGAGCTTCCGGCTCTCAAAAGCGATGGGACGCCCACCTTGGGACAAGACTACCCTGATCCCCTCACCGATGCATCGCACTCCAATGTCACGGGTTGTGTGAAGTTCAGAAGTGCTAATACCGGGAAACAACTCATCACCTCCTTGAGGAAATCGAATGATGTCTAAGCTCCATCTGTCCATGCAAAAGCCCCCTTCTTAGTCATATCAATAAGGGGTGTTGCCAACTGTGAGAAGCCCTTAAAGAACTTCCGATAATAAGTACAGATGCCCAAGAATCCTCTCAGCATTATCACATCTCTAGAAACTGGCTAATCCTGAATGGCCTTGATCTTCTCCTTGTGCACCTTGACCCCATTTGCGCCTATGATGTGTCCCAAGTAGAGCATCTCTGTCATCCCAAACTCGCACTTGGACATCTTGGCGTAGAACTCCTGCTCCTCCAAGGTACATAACATCGTCTCTAGATGTTGCAAGTGCTCCTCCCACATCTTGTTGTAGATCAAGATATCATCAAAGAATACCAACACAAATCTCCTCAGTTGACCCCTGAACACGTGGTCCATGCATGACTAAAAGGTAACAAGTGCGTTGGTCAACCCAAAGGGCATGACCAAGAACTCAAAATGCCCATAATGACATCTGAAAGTTGTCTTCAAGATATCCTGCTCCCTCACCCAAATCTAATGATACCCAAACCGCAAGTCTATCTTAGAGAAGTATTTGCCTCCTCTAAGCTCATCCATCAACTCATCAATATGCAGAATGAGACACCAATTCATCAATGTCTTGTTGTTGAGTGCCCTGTAGTCAATGCACATGCGTAGAGTACCATCCTTCTTCTTCACCAACACGATTGAAGAAGCGAATGGACTAGAGTCCCTGATGGCTCTCTCAATCTCATCCTTATAGGCTTTGGGATGCCTATTGGGTCTAGTAATGATTGCCTGCACACCCAGCTCCAACTCTATAGTGTGGTCAAACCCCCTGTCAGGTGGTTTCCTTGGTAGTATATCTCCAAAAACTACCGGATATCTATCTATTATCTCCTGTATGTCTGCATGTGGTGGCTTGGTCCATCCCCCAGCCTTTGAAATCCTCAGCTCTACTGCCCATTCTATGTCCCCATGCCTCAAATCGGCCTCCATCCTGTGGGCTGAAACAACCTGTGGAGGATATGAATGCATGCCCCGAAGAACCACTAGCTTACCATCCGACCTGGTAAACTCCACCTCTAGTTTCCTCCAGTGGGTAGTAACTGAACCAAGGGAATACAACCATTGGACACCCATCACCACATTGGTGTCTGGCACGTCCACCACGAAGAAATGGTCTGTCATCGAATAGTTCCCCATGGTCACTTTCAAAGCGGGAACATATCAAGTGCACTGCATAGTCCTGTCTCCTGGTACCAAAACTGAAAACCCCTCAAAATCTGCAGTGGTGATGCCTCTCCTCTGGACCATCTGAGCATCAATAAAATTGTGGGTGGCCTCGTTGTCTACTAAGACTGAGACACGTTGTCCCTGCACTGTGCCTTTGATCCTCATGGTAAAAAATTTGTGAATCTCGCACAAAGAGTCCGGCTAGGACTCCCCCAGATGGTGCAAAAGATGCTCCCCCATGTGGTGGTGGTGGTGGTCCCCTCTCTATCGGATCCTCGTTGTCTCCCCCACCAAGCTCCAACTCCACCTCATCCTCCTAATCATTGTCCAAGAAGACCTCGATGTAATGGGCCTTCCACTGTGCACCGATGGCCTAAGGCCCATGGCTCCCGACATGTAAAACACAACTTCCCCCTCTTGAGGTCTCTCCTAGTCTCATCATCCAGTTGCCCTCGCCCTTGGGTTGCTCTCTGCACTAGGGGTACTCTAGTGTCATTCCCCTTCTAAGCGTAGGGAGTGTGTTCTGGAAAGGGTGCTCGGGTCTTGGGGATGGCCACCTGCAAGTCTCTCGTACAAGTCACAGATTCCAAAAGAGTAGAAGGCCTACGTGACTTCACCAGTCCATGCAGTGGCTCCGTCAATCCCTCTACAAATGTGTATACTCGCCTAGCATCCGACAAATCCGAAACCATCACTAAGCCCTCATGAACTTTGAAATATAATGCTCTAGATGTCCTGTCTACTTAAGTTGGGTCAACTCCCTGAAGTGAGCCTCCAGATCCCTTCGATCAAAACGCTCCACTACTCTCCATGTGAAATCCTCATAGGAGGTCACGTTGGCATGCCCCAGAGTGGACAAGCCATGAAACCACCAGTGATGTGCCTCCCCCTCCAAATGCAATGTGGTCATTTTAATGGACTCTACCTCTGTCATCATGTTGAGCTGGAAATGTGTCCAACTTCTCCACCCAAGCACGATTTGTGCACTTGGTAGTGCCATCGTAAGTGGGGAAGTACATCTTCCCAATGGTACATTGCAACTCGTAGTTTTGCGTGCCATAGCCTACATAGCTCCTTCCCTTCTCATTCTGCTTGAGATGGAAAAAATATCTAAAAGATAATGCTTATTTGAAGTCTACTCCCATGGATTGCCACTCCTTGAAATGCTCCCCCATAGGCGATTGATCATCAACTCCTCCTGGTTCACCTTGTGTCAAGGGTAAGAAAGAAGGTAGCATTCCTCTAGTTAGTCCACTAGAGGATGGTGATTGTGCAACAGGTGAAGGGTGGTCAAACTGCTGAGAGGCTCCCGAAGTCTCTCCAAATAGAAAATCTTGGTGATGGCTTCTTTCCCCATTCTACATTTTGATCTCATCTAACATCTCCTTCTGCCCTTTTGCCAAGTCGCTTAGAGCCTTCAAGAGACTGTCAAAGGCAATCTCCTCACTGCTCTTGGGCTCTCCCATGTCTTCTGCTACCATCGCCTTCCCACAATCCTCTGTGTCTGGAGTGATCTCTAGCTCTCTCTCCTTGGTTCGGTACATTTGCCTCCTGTAGGTTACGTTTTGTCCATCCTCCTCACTCATAGGAAAATCCCTCACGGCTGAGACAAGATCTGAGCTCTGATACCACTGTAATGTTCCAAAATAGGAAAAACAGTGATATGCAAGCAAACAACAAATTTTCAATACAGAAATTTTAAAACAATTAGAACACACCCATAACAATCAGAAATATGGAAGCAGCTGAGCCATTTTATTATAAACTGGTGCAAGAGTACAAAATATGGAAGGAATGCACCTGGGCTTGCCTCAAAGACAAGCGAAGCAAAGCCCGAGTGAAGCAATGATAACCAACAGCTACAATCAACTAACCAACTGTTGCACTGTGCAGTCCCCAGCAATTTTGCACTGTCTGTTGCAAAGATATGGCTGAAAACCCCATCTCCGGTGCTCAGAAAATCCTACAAAATTATTTCTAGGCTTCTTAGGCAACACCCACAAAAACCCAGAAATGGTTTGAGTTGGTTTTGACCTTCCAAAAGCGACCCCCAAAAGGCCCTACCCCCTCCAAAACTGTTGAAGCACACTGTCTGCCAATACACCAGCAAAATCATCCTCAAATACTCTGAAAAAAGTATCAATCCCCACCACTAATGCTTCTCTTATCTCTCCCAATAAGGATCAACCTCAATGGTTGAGTCTCCACCTCCCACGTGTGCCAAATCTCTTCCTTTTGTGCTAGCCCAGGAAATGCGAAATCCCCATTGAATGATAGCTCTCTCCTCCAACCCAAAAACTCACCCAAATGGTAGCAAATTACCAGAGCTTCTCTTCCGGAATTTCTCCGGACAAAAGCTTCCCTGAAGAATGCAAAAGATCTCCACTCTATTTCTCCCACTACATCCTCTAGAAATACGCACAATCTAGAGATACTGAATACAAATGTTGGAAATCTCACTGAAAATCACGTCCAGAAGATTATGGATGAGCCTCTCTAGGGTGGCACTCAAAGTCGCCCAAAGAAAGGGTGAATTCTCCGGTTGGAAAACTCTTGCTACACAAGTTACCCGGCTAAGCAACTCGAGCAAGTAAGAAGAAATTCGATATCCCAAAAATGATGAAATGAGGAGCGCTGCCTTCCTTTTATAGATTTCGTGGAGCCTTTTTCCCTCCATTTTCCCTCCTTCTTGGGTCCCTCACTAAGCCATTGACTTTCTCTCTCATGCAATTTGACCTATTGGCTTAGGGAGTGTGTATTTTCCTTGTGTGGGTGGCCCCCACATGCTACTAAAAAAACCAAAATACTTACTTCTACTCCTAAGTCTCCTCCAAAATTGGCCCCAAAATGTAGAAATTAATCTTGTTCCAAAATAATTTAGAAGGGACATTACATGAAAGCCATGATGGATGATAGTATTTTGGTGTCAAAACATATGCTAAGGCATGTAATGGAATGTTTAGCACATCCCATTGTTTTTCCACCTCTGCACAAATATAATTGTACAAGGTGATATATCTAGGCTCAACAATTTCTTTAATTTGCCCTAACATGTTATCCATTTGCTCATACACCTCCCCAGTTATTGGTCGATATGAATCTGCAAACTTGATCATGTATTAAATTGGTTGGGTGAATTGGAAAACATATTTAATCTGTGACCAAAATAACATGTCAAGAATAGTGTCCATGGCTACATTAGCATTATCTCTATCAGTGTTAATTTCCTCCCATGATTCAGAGGTCACCATATTAGTTAAAGCTTGTCTCACCTTCACTAGCCGCCTAAAGATGAGGTAATAACTTGCAAATCTTCTTTTTGCAAGTTTAAGCAACTGCAACTTGGAGTAAGTGCCATAAAAGTAGTTTACCCTTGTATGCCCTATGATAAATTTAATGAGTTGCTTCCCTCTCTTGTAAAGCTCATTAATCCATCCACATTCTTTATGCTTCACAATATCATGCACCAAAAAGTTCAATGTGTGCACCAAGCACCCAGACCAAAAGATGTGTGGATGAGTATGTTCAATAACTTTTCCTGCTACCTTACAATTTGTTGCATTATCAATGAACAGTTGAACCACATTATTAGGACCAACATCTATGATTGATTGCTATAGGAGATCTACAATGTTTTGGGAAGTTGCACTAACAAAGGAGGAGTCATGACATGTAATAAATACTACACCACTAGCAGAAACACCAAGAACATTTATCAAATGTTGGTTTCTAGTATTTGTCAACCCATCTGATACAATGGATACCCCACAATCCACCCACTCATTTGTAAAACGTGTCAAAGTTCTTTGAACCTTTTCTTTTTCTCTTTCATATTGTTCTAACTTTCTCATAGTTGTGGCTTTTGTATCCTTTTGGGGCTTCATTGATTGCCTTAACCATATCGTGCCAATAGGGAGAGCGAAGCACATTGAATGGTACAACGCAAGCACAGAGAAATCAGACTATCTTTCCATCCACATCATCCCTCCCAGCGACATTAAGGAAATACCCTATTGTTCTAGCTCCAAAGGTTGCAAAAGTACCATGAGGAGATGAGCTACCAAATCTAGAGGCTGCGCTTGATTCAGGCTAAGTTTTTTTTGTTTCTTTCTTTTTTGTTGTGCAACCTTCTCTATTTGGATGTATATTCTTCTTTTTCCAGTTGAAACATTTGGGAAAATTTGTATCCCTATTGCACCCTTTTTCTCATCATTGTCCATCACCCCACAAAGATGCCTCCTCACAAAGGTATATGAACCACTATATGGTTTTCCTCCATGACAACCTTGAGGGCACAAAAACTTGTAGCTTCCACCACCTTTTCCCCCTTCAAGTTTGGTCAAATAATTCCACAAGGGTGTCAATGCAGCTTTCCCCTCTAGTGTTTCAATGTTCACTTCAAGTTCATCCCCTTCCTCTTCAAACCCTTCCTCCTCATCATACATTGGGTCACTATATGGGGACCACTATCCTCTTGTTGTTCTTCCCTTCTATTCCTACTCCCCATTGCCATCATGAAAACCGAAAGTGGAATGATACATAGAAGCCAAAAGAACACCATCTTGGAATATGAATATAGGTGGTGGACAACCTGCAATTAAATGAGCAAGAAGAAAGAATGGAAAAGAGTAGGAGGGGGAGGAAAAAAATACAAAAAACAATGACAGAAAAATGAGGGAGTTTGGGGTTTGCAGTTACATCTTTAGCTCTTGTAAATGGAAGCCCTTCTTTACTCCTTCAAGCTCCTCTTCCTTCACTGCTCCTAGCTCCTCCTTCACTCCTCCAAGCTCTCCTCAAGTCTCTCTTCTCCTCTCTTCTCCAAGCTCTCCAAAAATACAAGAGTGAGGAAATGAGAGGAGAAATAGACTTTTATTCCCTTCATTCTCTTCCCTAACCCAAGTTAAGCCCACCCCCAACCACAATTAAACAAAAACAAAAAAAATTTAAAAATGAATTTTGTGGGTCTGCACAGTGGAACCGGTCGGCGACCCATGGAAGCGGTCGAGATCCACCAGGAGTCGACCCCAATCCGCAGTGAATCCATCGGGTGATCCGGCCCCAGAATTGCATCTCGAGCATACGGAAATGCAGATCGGGCCGGATGGTTGCCACAAACCAAGAATCATTTTTCCAGCCCAATCCGCGTTTCCGAATTTCCGGGACGTGTTTCCGGGGCCGGATCACCCACAGATCCATACTGGTCGCAAATCGGGGTTTTGATCCCAGGGGGCATTTCATGCAACATTGGTCTAGACTACTCACAAACTAACTAAAAAACAAAGTTAATAAATTTAGTGTCTCGTTAAATTTTTAATTGAGAACATATTTAGAATATATTTCATGTGAATCCCTAAAATCAAGCAGATAGAAAATGTTAATACTAGATGTAATCACTGCAGAAATAATAAGGGCCTGCTCATAGTGCAAATGGAAACATGATTATTTGAATTAGTTATAATTTACTAGTTAAAATTAAGCTCCAAGTTATTTCCGTTCAACTTTTAAAGGAAATGCTACATTTGGGTTAGCTGGTAACTTATAGGTCAGATTTAGCCATTTAGTATTATACTAGGATAGGAATTTTCAGGAAAATAATGGGAATGTCCTATAATGGGGACCAAAGAAGGCATGTTGGCCCTCCTCACTTATGTCAGGACTCAGGAGGGGAGGCCCACATTTCCATGCTGCCCAGTAATGTAAAGCTGTATGATGTGACCTTTTTGTGTGCACTAATGAATTTTCTTTGAAAAAAAATGATGACATTATCACAGAATTATTGATTGCATTTCTGTGATCTATTGTTTGCATGGATAGAACTATTTACCTAACTTTAATCACTACTGAAGCAAAAAATGGTAAATACCAAAGCAAGCTAAAGTACCTGACGTGATAATCCCCAATGTGCATAGTCCTTAACCATGTCAATACTAGAAGTACATTGGATATCAACTCGATGAGCCTTCAAATCAAAACCTTTAGAGATACCCTTTGATTGCCACCCATTCAAGACCTGCACCACACTTTTGTTACATCCTCCTAGATTCAAAAGGGGTGAGAAAAGAGAATATTATCTATTAGTTTCTATTTTCAATACCTTAGGGGCAGCAGAATCTTTCACTTCTAGCTCATGAAAAATATCTGAAAGAAGTAGTACACAGAGGCCATCAAAAGTTTGACATGCACTAAACATCCTTCCCCTATGTTCTCGTGCATATGCACTGGTGGGAACCATACATTTAGTGGCAGCTGTCCCTCCCTGTTTCATCAAAGTTCACCATGTAAGCTCCATCATTGTAAAATACTTAATTGAACCCCAAAAAAATGCATACAATGGTATAAAACAGTAAGCAAAAGGGGAAGAAACAATAATAGTGGCAATATTCCATGGATTGGAATCTTGGATGATTGGCAACATAATTCACATTGAGTATCACCCATACCAAATTCTGTTTAGTGTTTTCCAAATTCGTGATATTTTGCACCAAGATTCCCTTCTGAGTTACTATGCGTCGTCTTTTCACAATAAATGCCTCAGAATCAGAATCATTTTCACTTTGATCACCAGTACTACTTGTTTTAGAGCCAGCATGATTCTGAAATGACTCCTTTGAAGTAGATTTGTTGCAAGCAAGAAGGCCTTCACTACCTGAGTCAGTTTTGTCCAAAATCCTCCTTTTCACAGAGATAATCTTGGATGAGAAATGTTGCAAGTCACTGCCTGTCTTAACACACTGCATTTAACACAAATTAGATGGTCTACATCTTATGTCATTTCTTGAACTGCACAACAACCAAAAAGCGACAAATGAAACTAAATAAAATGCATTTACCTCAGAGCAGCTACAGAATTTGTCATGCACCTTCTTAACAGAAAGAATAAAACTGCCTCGTGAAGCATGTATCTGCCCTTTTACAATGGAAGCTCTGGCTGAACTTTCAAATCCAGAGGAAACAGTACATTCAAGTGAGCTTTTTCTAAGGCACAATGGTGCACAGTTACTACCACTGTCACCGTTTATAATATTGTCACACAAACCATATTTTGTTGATGACGTCTGTTCCTCAGATATTGTTCTACTGAGTTCTTGTCCAAGTTTATCGCTGGAATTTATATCACAGTATGGAATATATCCATCATGTTTATTATAACTAAGAGACCTCCATTCCACATCTGAGTTATCTCTTCCCAGTTCTTTCAAAGCTTCCTCTAAAATTCCTTCCTCGTCTTCAAATTTCTGCGCTGCGGCTTCCATTTCTGACAGGCTATCTCTTATAAAAACAGTCCCTGCACTGCCACACGTACAATCCCTTCCCTGTATTGCTGCTTTACCTTGGAAATATCAAATTGAGATATAAGAGAGTATAATCACATAGGATGTTTGCATATCTAGCAATAACTCAAAAAGAAATGAGACTAAAAGCTGGTCATACCATGATTGAGGCATACAGGTTGAAAATGGCATTCACATGTAATGAATGCCACATAACATGAATGTTTACAAAGATTGCAAATGAATGTGCTTGGGTGTCCCATTAAAAAGTTTGATTGTGCTCCTAGCTTCTTCAGTGACCAGCGCACAAGGTGCTGAAATCTCATCAGACGCACAAATGCAACCTTTAAGTACCTCTGACCTACTGAATTTACAGAGGATTTATTTCCTGCTTCACCATTGAAGCTAGAGGCCTTCTCAGAAAGCAGCATTGCCTCTTTGCAAAGCAGTTCCTCATGTGGGAGAAGTGGCATCCTGTTGAGTAGCTCATAACGTTTGCATGCCAATGCACCCATTGGAAACCAATCAATTGTTGCAAAGTTCACAGCCTCTCCACAGTTGAATCCTGAAAGAATCACTCAATAGTAAGTCAGAAAATACAAGGATGAAAAAATTAGAAGCCTTACAAATGCGTAACTTGTGTAAGAGAATCAATACAAAGACCTGAAAAATACACACCATGACTAAAACCTGCATGATATGCTCGAGGAAAAGTGATAACAAACTCGCCAGGTTTTTGCACAGCTTTATAAACAGGGACTCCATGCTCAGATAAAATCTTTGGAGGAAACATCGTTGTCTTCCCTATAAGCAAATCATATGCTGCATTCTCACCTCCATTTAAGAGTATTTCCTTATCATAAACATGCTCTCGGACTACATTTTCAAAGTCAGAAGCAGAATGACCAGGAACACCATACCAAGTCTTGGGTGCCCCACAATGATGGTAATTAATGCTGCCATGGAAATAAGACTGTCATAAATGTTCCCTATCTGCAAACTAGAAAAAAACTCTATAAAGTAGTTTAAACCAGGAACCTTCCTGAAACTAGCTGGATAGCTATTAATTGATACTTGGATATAGACCTCAGTGGAACACGTACCTATACAAGGAGTGATCCTCCACATGCCATGCAAACATACTAAACAGCATTCCAATGTAAAGCATGGGATCTGTTACTCCCTGTCAATGTTCAGTAAGATACAATGAGAGACTTTTACAAAAGTCACTGGTCTCTATCCTAAGGTTATATATGCTACAAGGAAGTACATGAGATTACCGGAATAGCAGTGTCAAGAAGGCGTAAGGTGGAGTTTGGAAGTCTTGAAAGATGCTGCAGGTATATTAAAGTTTTAAACAAATCACACTCTGGAAGAGACACAATATGGAAGAAAATGATGTACTATAAACTTACATATTAAAACAGTTCAAACATAAAGTGTAGAAATTTTACTCATGTTGCATAATGTAACCATAAGAAGATTAAAATCTAACCTTTAGGTTCGACTTGCTAGTTCCAAGTGGATCATTTTCTGACGACGAGAAGGCACTTCCTTCAATATCACAAGCATACTCCACAGTTGTGGTCTTGCCACAAGATACCTCATGCCAAAATTCCTCTTCAACAAACTTAGCAGGCAGATTGCCAGAACTAGAAAATTTCTTAGTAAATATCTTATTTGCTATCCTCTCGTAATCACGGAAGGAATAATGTCTGTAACATAGTAGAGAACAACCAAATAGTGTTAAAAAATTAAACTATAAACTAGTAGAGGTTGATCAAACTGAACCAGCCTGCCCTTGTTGAACAATGAAAACCAACTAGTTATGAAACTCACCTTCCACTCATAAGGAATGTAACTCTATCTTCAGAATCCCAGTTGGCAAGTCTCAAAGGCTGCACCCGAGTTGTAAACCTAAACCCTGGCTTCTCCTTCATCAGAACCATGCCTGCAGTTACTGAGGCAACCAAGGGAGAGATGATCTTGCAGATCCCTGCAATTAGATAAGAGAAATTAGGCTACGACAAATGGGTTCCCATATCATCACAGCTTGAAAGTAGATACACATCACCTACTTTGAAATGCTGATACCCAAAAAACAAAAGCTAGAATTTTCTTTAAGCTCTAGTTACTCTGATACAAAACTTTTAAGACCCAGCTGCAGAGTAACATAAACAGTAACAGAAAACAGACATCATATAAACGTGCTTCGTGATTTTAAATTCTGGATGAAATATTTCATTTGATGGACTAAAATCATATACTGCCAATTATCCTAGATTCCTAGTCTATCTCACATTAGTGCATGTAATAAATGTTCTTGTAATGATCCACTGCTAGAGTCTTGTATGATTTTCCACTGATTTCAAAAGACACCTAACTTCAGGAATTGAAATGAAAGTTGCCATAACATCCTATGATACACCCATGGGAGTGTTGTCCAGACTCCAGTGGCAAGCAGCAAAGTGATAAGGCTTAGACCCAGGTTCAATACCCTCCCAAGTGGGTGCAAATGAGGCCAGGTGCAAGTCCTGGGTGACTCTGATGGCATATACACACCCTTTTGTAGCATGGCAGCTTGCCAAATAGACTCTATAAGGTGTATTTCTCAATAAAATCCCCTCTAATACAATAGATGTACACCAAACCCTAAAAAGAATAGTTCTAAGAACAATGGTAAATAGTACATGTGCAACCTCCTTTCAGTTCCAAATAACCTGTCAATGCTTTTTCAAGTGGCCAAGACATTTGATCTCCAGCTGTGTGTTGTCCAGGCTCCAGTGGCAAGCAGCAAAGTGATCAGGCTCAGACCCAGGTTTAATACCTCCCAAGTGGGTGCAAATGAGGTCAGGTGCAAGTCCTGGGTGACTCTGATGGCATATACAAACCCTTCGTAGCATGGCAGCTTGCCAAATAGACTCTATAAGGTGTATTTCTCAATAAAATCCCCTCTAATACAATAGATGTACACCAAACCCTAAAAAGAATAGTTCTAAGAACAATGGTAAATAATACATGGGCAACCTTCTTTCAGTTCCAAATAACCCGTCAATGCTTTTCAAGTGGCCAACACATTTGATCTCCAGCTGTGTGTTGTCCAGACTCCAGTGGCAAGCAGCAAAGTGATCAGGCTTAGACCCAGGTTCAATACCTCCCAAGTGGGTGCAAGTCCTGGGTGACTCCGATGGCATATACACACCCTTCGTAGCATGGCAGCTTGCCAAATAGACTCTATAAGGTGTATTTCTCAATAAAATCCCCTCTAATACAATAGATGTACACCAAACCCTAAAAAGAATAGTTCTAAGAACAATGGTAAATAGTACATGGGCAACATCCTTTCAGTTCCAAATAACCTGTCAATGCTTTTTCAAGTAGCCAACACATTTGATCTCCAGCTGTTGATTAAAGGTGCAATCACAATGGTATAACATGTCCTTTCTAATAAAGCAAATATACATCCATGATTCCATTGCCACAGGCAGACTTGAACCCCCAAAAAAAATATTCTAGAATAGAAAAGTTACCTTAAGTACTGTAGTGCACTTTCTTAATAATCATGAAAAACAGTTATATTTCTTTGAAATATGTTTAAGAAATGCTTCTAAGCAAAGAATGAATAATACATGAGATCATCTCCCACTGTAAATAGCATAGGGGATCTTCCACTGTAAATAGCATGGGGGTTTGCTTAAAGATATTTGTCTGAACATGTATCTTAGAATCAAAGCAATCAAAAAAATTAGAATCAAAGCAATCAAAAAAATTAAGAGATTAGTCCAGTTTTGACAGCCTACAAACAATCGTACCATATTTTGATGCAACTGGTGCAATACTCTGAATATATGCCAAAGGATCTTCAAATTCCTCCTTAGTAGGAGAAAACACTGGACAGGAAGGAATATTATCTATCCAGCAAGATTTACTTGTATTAAACTTATCAACCTTGCATTTTGTGAAATCAGCCCTAATCTCTGAAGTTTCTTTGCATTGTGCAAGCTTTTCTGCCCTCTCGGAAAATAATACCCTTCGTGATTCCCGAATCCGTAGTCCATCTCCTCCACTCCTAGCCATTGTATAAGTATTTATATTTGTTCCATGAAGTGTTTCTGAATTCTTTGGGATCTTTTTCCTGCCAAGGACTTCTAAGCCAGTTTTATCTTCTCCATTCAGACAAAGTCTTCCCTGCACCTGCTCAGTAACAAGAGAGTTACAATGCCTTACAACAAAAAACTACTTAATTACAATGAAAAATAAAGAAATCCTTTTTCAGCAACAAATGAAACCAAGGTTCAATTCTCATGAGCATGCCACACAGTTCCACTGTTTACCCAGAATTTCCATTATTTACCTCATGCTTACATGAAGAATTACTGGCCTACATTCCTAAGTATTTTCTTATAAGCAAAGATATCGATTCACAAACAAGTATTTACTGGTGTCTCAGATAGAAGTAGGTATTTACTTAGATATGAGGCTGATTAACAATGGTTTGACTGTGATCTTAATTAAGAAAAATGAAGTACAAGGAAAAGCTTTGATGATGGCCTGGATATTGTTACTGATTGCTGTACAAGTTATTATGCATAAATGTAAGTTAATGACAAGATGCAGATGCAGTTTAGCCTGACGTTTAGATTAATTAATCAAGGCCTAGAATCTAAATATGAGAAAAAGAAGCAACATCAATATAAAAGAAGGAACCCCTCACTTTAACATTAGCCTCAACACCAGCCAGTGCATATTGGGGATGTTAACCAAGATAGCTCCATGTCAACAAGGTTGCATTTGTATGTTAAATAAGAAAACTGCACATCGGCTGGGAGTCCTCGGTATGGTGTCTGAGGCAAAGGAAGTACTATAAATTTCCTCTATTTTGCTTCATTTCCTCATCATTATCATCATATATAGGTCTGCATTATGACTTTGCTATTTTGAGTTTTTGGGCTGAAGGGCAGCAACCTACTTTATTCTTGCTTACAATTCTTACTGTATTTCAGCATTCTGAGGACAGAAGTCTGCATATTTTGGCAAGCCACTTGCATGTGAGGAACGTTGCCTGCATTTAATGTCAGAATGAGGATGGTAGCCACCGTTTATTGTGTAGAGTTGGAACGTGCATAAATGGAATACAGACTAATGAGAAAGCACAGAAACCTGCAAAGGATTGTAACTGCACCAAACATATTGATGAAGTTAGGATGTTGACCAACATATTTCACAGAAACAGAGTATAATGTGCCTGCATATCTGTTGAAAATTTATGCAATGAATCACATTTGAAGAAGTAACTTCGGTCCTAAATCAAAAGTAATAATGAGTTTGACTACATTTTAGTTTCTTTCTTTCCCAATTATGAAGCTTGCATGAGTTCATTGACCAATATCCCAAAATGCATATGACTAAATTGGTAAATTGTAGGGTATGTTTCCATGTAACTTGTGTATGGTGATAGTTATGATGACAGTACATGTTTATCTAGATTTATGATTATAATTGTGCTGGTCATACTTGCATTATTATAAACTGTAGAAATTTTGTCCCGGAGGTGATGTATTGAGTTGGAATCATTTTGGATATGAATGAATATATATTGAAGTCCATGCTGGTCAAATGGACACCTACCTGGAGAAAATGGTAGATGCATAGTTGTACATTTGTATTTTCCACAGAGATCAGTTACGCACTTTACAGGGATTTTATGCCTATTGCAATCACATGTTGGCCATGTGTCAGGAAAATGGAAATCCCAGCAAGCTTCACAGGAGACATGGTTATTAGCACAAATAATAATTTCTTACACTTTATAGTAAGGGGCTTTGAGTCACTAAGGTTGCAATCATAGTGGATCCCCCATCACAAGTGTTGCAATCATGAAGAAGCAAGGGGTTAATTTTCATTTAGATCTCCAACCTGATCAAACACAACACTTGAGACCAATCATGGCCCTTGAAAATGCTTTCTCTCTCCTCTTGACATGCAATCAACCTTTGTTGATTGCGATTGTAGAGGATCAAGGGCTACTTATTAACTTTTTTTAAACCTGGTGGGGCACAACACCCAAGTCTATCAATCTCACACAAGCTGTGACCTTGTTTTTACACTAATCCCAATTGAGCAAGGTTTGATGGCAACACCCTCCATCAACATGCTTCAAAATTGAGGGGTCTTTAGTGAGATTTTATTATTCTCCCTCAATCATGATTTACTAACCCAATTGCAATCTTAAGTCAAAAGCATACTCCATTTATATATACAGCACTACCATCTACAGTCCCTAAGGTATCCAAATGGTAAGGGTGCAACCTTGATTTACGGAAGTTTGAATATGGTCCAGTTTTACCATTATGTGAGGCCTACAATAAGCACCAATGACACACTACCACATGCCTAACACTTACAAAAGTTCCATCTAATCAAAATGTGGCATGTGTCTTCAAGTGGGACAAACTTTTCTGTTAGTATTCAGAGTTGAAAGACTTATTCATAAGTTAAAAACGAAGGAATGTCAATTGATCAATCATGGTTGAGGTTGTGCTCTTAAGGAAAACCTTATTTTTTGACTTAGACCATGATTGAACACATGGACTACAATCAACAGGTTCTAAAGGCATTTCTTTTAAATTCTGGCAATTGCTAACTTTGAGGTCAATTGCGACCAATCATTTGATGCCCTGGTGTGTTTGCCTACTTTGAAGCTCCTAGCCCACCATCAAAACTAAGTGCACCACTTTGGATTTTGGACATGCCCTGTGTCCCAAAGCAAGAAAACTAAGTTCGATAACACGCACCAAGCAGATTTGAATTGGTCAAACTTAGATTTGCAAGGGGATGGCTTGCTACATTTGTTTACAAAATGTTTGAGAAAACATCTCAACAGAAGAATGAAGAATTAAGTTAACAAAACCTTAAGGAATGACGATGAGATACCAAGAAATACACTCGAAAAATTGGGGCATACAAAGAATAGTGTGGTAAATATTGTTTCCTTAACCATATTACACCTATATCGTTTGCACACTCTAAGAAGTTATCAACTAATTGCAACTCATAAATGAGTGGTGACAGAGCCTTGTCACAATTAAAGTAGGAGGGCAGAAGGAAAAGAACGACGAAGAAGAAGATGAAATAGATGCTCCTAAGCCACTCAATGCTTCACAATAATAGAACTACAAGAGGAGTTTAAGGAAGAAGACCCAAACCAACCTATAACCTTTTAAAAAATTAAATCAAGAGAGCAAACGATCTAAAATGAGGAAGAATTCATGATATATTTGAAGAAATTAAAGATTAAACAAGGGAACGAGTACATCATTTGATAACCACGTGAAATACATTGGAAGCAAGAATGAAAGAACATAAAGGTTTATGGTTGAAGTGTTCAAGAACAAGAAGCAAGGAAGGTAAACATGAAAGAATTAGCAAACGAGCACATGCAAACCATATAAAGCATGGAAATAGAAATCATTCAAGCTGAGAGATAAGATCAAAGCAAACCCATGATGAAGCTTTGAACAATTTACTCCGAGCAGAATTAGATAGATAGAGTTGCCATGAGTTGTTACAAGAAAATGAGTTTCTAGGAAAGGTCCAAAAGAGGACATCCCCAACATTAGCATGCCACCATCAAAGCCTAATTCAAACATGATACCAGTGCCAACAATTTTTGGAACAGCACAATAGTTTTAACCATAAAGATGAGCTCATTACAGTGAAACAATTTTCTCCCATGCCTTTTGCAAAGTACACCCGGAAATGTCAAAATTCTATAGCATGTGCAGTATAGTACAATTTTCTGATGTAATGATTACTTCCTAATGAATTTTCAAACAGTATTTTTCATGCCACTGTTATCATTGAATTAATACACCCAGAAAATCTCAACTGTAAATGCAGCGGAAACTATAAAGATTATAGAAATATAGCCATGCACAATAGACAATAAATTTTACCCTGGGAAACCCAATCCAAGAGAAAACCCAGCAACTTTTCTTAAGGAGAAATTGTCTTTTCAGCAAGGTTTACAAATCAGAATTTGTCTAGAAATCTGAGCCAACTTTACAACTCAAATCACCAATCAAAACTGGTCAAACTTCTGCTAGTCAATGTTGGTCAACAGTCAACTATGGTCAAACTACAGTCAAACTGCAGTCACACTGCTGTCAACTACAACTGTACGGATCAACCAACTCGCTGGTCAAACTCGGTCAAACCATCACACATGCGGCCTCTAAGAGCAGAAGTGAAATGATGAAGAACAGATTTCTCCTCGACTGAAATTTCTCCTCCACTAGAAAAGATAAAATGAGTTTGCTATGTTGATTTAGTGTCTCCTCACATGCACGTTTATTTATATAGAGCTCTAATGTTGAGTAGAGACCCGTCAAGAAGCCCCTCATCACAAGAAACCCCTTCACTTATTGAGCCTACATTACAACTCAACATTAGACTAGAATTGTTTATTCCACTGGTGGGTGAAAACCCCCATTAAATAAACAAATCAAACCTACTCTATAAAAAATAGATCACTCCATCCCGGAGTAGGAAATGTGGGTACCATGGGCCAATCTCCCCAAGCCACACACTAGAGCTAATGGGAGAAAGACTGCCCCGAGCCATTCACCACTAGCCAAATCAGTCATGGCCCCATGAGTGAATGTATCATTCCGCTCTAGTCAAATTAGCATGACCTCATGGGAGAATGTCTACCCGATGCTGCAAACTGCAAAGAATCAACAAGGAGTGTATATAGAGGCACATAATGGGTTGATATTCTTTTGCTTTGTCAGAAATTAATGAAGTTTTCAACTGTATGATTATGTTTCATCGAGGATTTCAGTGTTACAGCTTGTATTTAGGCGTAACCAGCCTAAACCATTGGTTACTTGGACCTTTTCATCCTCAAATACTCTCACAAACACTTTTCCTAAGAAATGTAGGTGGATTTAACTAAGCAGCTCAGCTAAATCATAATGACGGTAAATACATGACTTTTAACATTTCGTATTGCTTAACCCTCTCCCCTTACACTTAGAAATGAGCGATGGGTGAGGTTTGGATATTATAGTGTAGGTGGAGCTAACAAAGTGGTTAGGTTGAATCATAATTAACTTAGTCTAGTTCAAAAGGCATTGGATCAATGTTTATAACGTAAATACATGACTCTTAAAATTACTCGTTAACCCTCTCCACTTCCACTTTGGAAGAAGAGAAAGGCAGGTTTGGTTCTAAGATTTTGCTTAAATAACCTATATCTAGATGAGAATTGTCTTGGCATTGGTGTATATGATATATAATATCTCCCATTGTCACACAAGACGATCCACCCACTTCCCTCTCAACATTTTGTCTTTTGGTTTGCTCAATTTAGCATTTTTCGTTTGTGATTTCACCAAGTATTTGATTCAGTTTTCAACATTTTTCTTTATGGAAATGTGTACGTGAAATTAGTATATATATTGTCACTTTCGTCTTTTAATAGTTTGTTGAGTTTTAACTCTTGAGATCATATTGGCCTAAAGGACATGAGAAGAAGTGTATATATAGCCTAACTCGGCCTCACTTGAAGAAAAGCAATTCGACAAGCAACTCGACATACACTCAATCAAGAATTGCGAAGAAGAAGGCCTACAAAGAGAAGTGCGAAGAAGTGATAAGAAGGGTTTCTTCTAGGGCAGCGAAGGAGGATTCTTCTGGGCAATGAAGAAGGTTTCTTCTAGGGCAGCGAAGGAGGATTATTCTGGGTAGCAAAGGAGGTTTTTTCTGGGGCAGCGAAGGAGGTTTCTACTGGGTAACCAAGATAGAGATCTAGAGACTGAGATTCTCTAGAGGAAGCCTTTGAGATCATTGAGACCGAGTTTCTCTAAAGGAAGTCGAGAAGAAGCAGCGTGAAGGATAGAGACCGAGTTTCACTAGAAGGCGCCGAGGAGAGCAGTTCAAGATCAAGAAGAAAGTCGAGAAAGGGAAGAGGGAAGAGGCAGAGCATCAAGGTTAGTGACAAGGCTCTTGGGAGGATGCTAGAGTCAAGCGTCTGTGTCATGGTCTTGGTACTCATCAATTGAAGATCTAGAAGAAGAATTTTGATCGCGTTTTCCTCTCAAGAGATGAGAGGTTTTGGCACTGGCTGACAAGCCTACATACTGTGTCACTTGTCTTTTATTGTGCATATTGGTAATTGTCTTGATGAAAAGAACATAATAATAACATAACAAAGAAAAGACTATAAGCTAAGAAGTAAACGTATATCACAAGCAATTATCAAGCAAAGAAGTCTTTTAATTATTCATGCCCTAGATTTCTCAACATGGTATCAGAGCAAGGTGCTAAATTCAAGAAGGGGCATTTAAAGCAAGTTGACACACGAGAATCGAGCATCAAAGAAGGATCAAAGCAAGTCAAAGAACACCAAGCAAGAAATCAAGATCTACTCAAACCCTAGATCAAAGAAATATACTCTAACAAGAGTCTTGAAATTGTCTTCAAGAAGGAAGCAGGAAGAAAGACCGAAAAGTACTCCAGAGAACATCATTCATACATCACCAAAGAAGCGGAAGCTCTTCAAATCTAAGGAGGATTAGATCGAAAGGCAATCTTGCCTCTGTTGAAGCAAGGATCTCTTTGAAAAAGATCATCCTAAAAAAGGTAATCTTCCCTCACCGAAGTAAGAACCTTCTTAAAGCGATCATCTAAAGCAACAAGTTCGTCATCAAGTTGAAGATTTTATCTTCACAAGTATCTTTTTATAATCAAATCTAGTGAAGATGACTTTATGTTTCAAGGAGAACCATAAGCTGGCTGGGATATCAAACTTCCTTGCATGGAAAAGAAGGATAGACATAGTCCTCGAAGTAAATGAAGTCATTGATCATGTCCATGGAAAGGTCTCCAAGCCATCCGAAGAACAAACATTATCTGAAATTTGAATACATGGAAAGGATCTCAAGGCTCAAAAGATTCTTAAGGAATCTATTAAAGATCCTCTCATTCCCTATGTAGACAAGCTGGAGACATCTAAAGAAATATATGATAAGCCAATAGAACTCTTCTCTAAAAGCACGATAGAAAAGATCATATCACTTAGATATGATCTATATAAATTGAAGGTGTCAGAGGATGAAGGGATATCGTCATGTCTCTCAAAAGCATCTCAAATAAAAGGTCAATCGCAGGATCTAGGAGAGATGGTATCTGATAATGAAATGATCTATGTTATTCTAAATGCATTGACTGATGAACAAGGTAACCTCATATCTACTAGGGAAGAGGAAGCTATCCCATTCATCAAATTATGGTCTCTCTGCAAGGCAGAAGAAGACAGGTTGAAGAAAGAAAGTAACAAAAGATCAGATAGAAAGGATCAATCAGTAACAAGAAGAAAAGGGAAATTTGGAAAGTTTGGTCCTCCAAAGAAAAAGTAGAACATGGCTAAGGAAAGATAATATGGTTGTCAGAAACTTGGGCACTATAGAAGAGATTGTCCTAAACGAAAGAGGGACAGGGAAGAAGCCCATATTACTGAGGTAGTGAAAGAAACTAAGACAAAGAAGCTTAAGAAGGAAGAAGCAAAAAGATCTCTATTATGACTAAGATGATCTTCTTCACTAAGAAGATACTTTCCACTTGTAATTTATATATAGGAGGTAGTAAGAGAGGATGCATCAGATTAGAAAATAGCATCGTAATAAAAGCATTAAAATTAAGAGCTCTTGACATAGGAAGCAAAAAAGGATGTCTTGAACAAGTTCTATTCATTACAAAGAATGGAAGCTCTTGGCAACCTCATTAAAACCCCAAGTGGTACTTATAGAAAGAAGTAGAGGCCATCATCGACTAGGATCATCATAAAATAGCCAATAAGGAAACATTTGTCGAGTAAGGATATGAAAGATCCTCAAGTTTCTATGATGGAATCCTTATGAAAGGATTCAACGATCTAAAAGGAAAGCAAGAGTTTCATCAGGAATTCCAACTCGTGGGGTTCAAGGGATGGTGGTATGATGACATAACAAGAAAGCAGATCTAAAGGATAAATTCCTTTCATTCAAATGAAGTTGCTACAAGAAATCTGGATGACCAAAAAGAAACATGAGGTATGTATGCTTACATAGGATATTATGAAAGTCATATGGTTGCAGAAAATATGGATCACTATTTCCATCTTGGGAAATATGATCAAAAGAAGAAAAGGTCTCCTCCTTAAAAGATTGTAGAAGAGCATAAGTGACACTAGATAAAATCAACATAATATGTTCTCATATGAATCATGAGGAAGTTGACTACAATTAAGGAACTCTAATTAGAAGCTCCTGGGAATGAAGTGTGTGAAAAGAAAGGAAGAGATTGTAAAATATGCAGCGAAGGTAAAAGGCATTCAACATCCGAAGTCCAAGAAGATTTGACTAGAATATCTCTGGGAAAGATATGAAAACACTGATGGAAGTTGGAAAAAGATGCAGACCCTTGACAATGGGAGATGTGTCAACCTGTATGCACGATGTTGATACCTACAGGAAGATGTCATGATGAAAGACCATCACAAAGGTAATGTTTGATTTAAGTGTTCATTTATTATTTCTGAACTAATATCTAGATGGAATTATGTAGGACTGCCAAAGGGAAGATCTGTGGATGACTTCCAAAAAAAACCATATTGAAGGATGTAAGATCCTTCCAGAAAATATGGCATGAAAGAAAGGAAAATGACATGAAGCAAAGCCAAATGGAAAACTGATGGATCACTTTCTGATGAAATAAGGACATGACTAACCCATGGATGAAAGTGATGGATGGTCTGTGCCCTATGAAGAAGTCCCTGAAAGATGAAGACTCCATGACAAAAGAAATTGATGACATCGAAGAAGAGAGGAGTTCTTCAAGCAGTTGGTTGTTCTGTTGTAGGTCCCTAGTAAAGAGGGAGCCTGAAAGGAAGTTTCTTACTTGGAAGAAACTTGAAATTCCCAAGCCAAGAGGAAGCTTAGGTACATTCCTTTTTGGTAGGAATGTGTCCATTCCTTTATTGGAATATGTCCTCCCTATTTGAGAGGGAGAGATAGACATGACATTCTGATCTTCACTTGGGAAGACAGAATGGAGGATTGGGTAATCATTTGGCATCTGATGCTCTTTGAGGATCAGATAGGGCATCCAATAGAAGAGTAGTCGTGGAGGACAGGTATTCTTTGAGGGTTGGGGAGTCCAAAATAAGAATAGTCCTCATGAAACATACCCTGAGTACCCGGTAGGGGATGTTCCGAGAGAGACAATGATGAGTATCTATAAATCATTGGTCTCGCCAGCATTGAGCTCAGATCTTGTGGAGATATGGAGTTGTTAGTCAAGGCCTTGCTATGTAACAATGATGGTTGATATGATGCTATACAAATGAGTTACCAATCCGAATTCTTCTTATGAGAAATTCTTCAGATTAAGAAAGTCCAAGTACCATTATGAATACCTCCCTAGTTTAAGAGGGAGCGTTGAAAAGTGTAACTAGGTTCGATCTTCATAATGTCATGTAATTATGATTTTATCTAATGTCATGTAATTATGAATTTATGTAATGTTATGTAAAGAAGAAAGATAAAATTATTGTATTGACTTGCTTCATGGGTTTCATGAGCAAGAGATGTTTTTGAGTAGACTCCCATTGAGAGCCTTTAGGAATTATTTGTCATCTAGTCATAAAATGATAGAGTCATTGTCATGTAATGAAGTCATGTTACTTCGTAAAAGGTCAAAATTGTCTATGTAAAGTATCCTCCAAGACCTTGTCACTTATCCTCGTCAAGTCAGCCTACAACGATGGAAGAACATACTAGAAGAACTCGGCCTAACTCTTAAGATAATGTCGGCCTAAAGGACATGAGAAGAAGTGTATATATAGCCTAACTCAGCCTCACTTGAAGAAAAGCAATTCGACAAGCAACTCGACATACACTCAGTGAAGAAGTGCGAAGAAGTGATAAGAAGGGTTTCTTTTGGGGCAACGAAGGAGGATTCTTCTGGGTAGTGAAGAATGTTTCTTTTGGGGCAGCAAAGGAGGATTCTTCTGGGCAGCGAAGAAGGTTTCTTCTAGGGCAGCGAAGAAGGATTATCCTGGACAGCAAAGGAGGTTTCTTCTAGGGCAACAAAGGAGGTTTCTTCTGAGTAATCGAGATAGAGATCTAGAGACTGAGATTCTCTAGAGGAAGCCAGTGAGATCATAGAGACCAAGTTTCTCTAAAGGAAGTCAAGAAGAAGCAGTGTGAAGGATAGTGACCGAGTTTCTCTAAAAGGAGCCGAGGAGAGCAATTCGAGATCAAGAAGAAAGTCAAGAAGGGGCAGAGGCAGATCATCAAGGTTAGTAACAAGGCTCTTGGGAGGATACTAGAGTCAAGGGTCAGTTTCATGGTCTTGGTACTCATCAATTGAAGATCTAGAAGATGAAATTTGATAGGTTTTCCTCTCAAGAGGTGAGAGGTTTTGGCCCTGGCTGACAAGCCTACATACTGTGTCACTTGTCTTTTATTGTGCATATTGGTAATTGTCTTGATGAAAAGAACACAATAATAACATAACAAAGAAAATACTATAAGCTAAGAAGTAAAAGTATATCACAAGAAATTATCACGTAAAGAAATCTTTTAACTATTCATGCCCTAGATTTCTCAACACTCCATAGCTTGTAGCATTGTTTTTGGATCCTAGAGGCCATTTAAAGCCTCAGGGATTATGTATTTTGTCGCTGATATGTATTGTACTCGATGCCATTTTGATACATTCACCTTTACATGGTATATATACAAGTAAATTTTGCATATTTTGTCTCTATTGGTTTTAACTTTTAAATCATGGTTTTAAATCTTAAAATTAGCTTTTTTTCATTACAAGTTAATTATTTCATGTATTTTTTTAAAGATCGGTTCATTGAGATTTGAACAATCCCGATTTGAAACCTGGTTTGATATGTGGACCGATGAGGTCACTGATTCCAGTTTTGAATACTATGACACTAAACCTACAATATTAGTTTATTGTTTTTATGTGTTTGAGGTATAGAAAGCCCAATCCATGATGATGGTATTACAATTAGCTTAAGACCTTTCTCAACCTAGTGTTTATAAACTCACAAAATTGGATCCATAGATAGCATATTCTAGATGTAAATGTAAAACAAATGGAAAAATAGCACAATCTTAATATGCTCTTGGCATTAGAGGGAAATTTCCCAAACTAATGAAGGTTTCCTTAGCACAACATTTTTTTTCTTCTATTGAGATCTAGGTATACTTTCTTTAAAATTTCAAATTGCATCACCTTCGTACTTTGGAGGACCGCAACTTTATAAATATCTACTAGAAGGCCATATTTTGTACTTTATTGACCTTTAGGTGCATCAACATAATTATTGTGAATGGTGTTGCTAACTTTCAATTAGAGTGTGTATTGAAGGAAGATGCAAGCTTTCCATAGGTAATGGAGTTAAGGTTAATTTGTAAATGCAATGTTGCTAGATTTGTGGAGCTAAGGAACTATTACAACAAAATCTCACACTTCCTGAGATAAAGTCCTAAAGCTCAATTGTAAATCCCTATGTACTCAGGAGAGGCCACTATCATCTCACCAACCCTCCTCTCGTTTTTGGCAGATTCCCCTCCAACTCAAGGGGAGTCTTCTCTAGTAGATCATAGGGATCTCATACCCCAATCAAACCAAGTCAAGAGACCCCTAAGACTTCTACTTTTATTACCATAAACCAAAAAATTGAACCATTATGGTTTAGGCGTAACATAGGATTGCCAGGTTTTTAGGGTAGTCTCTAGATTTGAGTTCAAAGAGAAGATGCCCAAACATGTACAACCAAGGAAATACAAGTTGATTTTGAAGAATAAACCCCAACAAAACATAATAAAGGATTTATGAAAGAAAAAGGCAATGGAGGATAGAGGATCAATGTCTTAGCTTGCCAACGTTCTTTTTGGGGCATATGGGATCAAGGGTCAACACATTCAAAGAGAAAAGGAGTGGACTTAGGTTCAAAGACTAGTGAAAACCCACTCATGTGCCCTAGAGATTCGACCTAGACATATTTCCATCTTTAAAGATGGATAAGGAAGTGAGCTACACTCGGGTCACCTCAAAAGAGCTCGTTGAAAGATTTGCTCAACAAGAATAGTGAGATAAAAATACTAGTAACACTTTGGTTAATATTCAATAACCATCATCCATAAACATAGCCAAGATGAAGAAATAAAACTTAGATCACTATACATCCATTCAAAGCTCTACCAATATTCATCCAGTAAAAGAAGACCATCGACATCCAAAGAAATCTTCTAAGATGTCACTCTACTTATTCCTCCATAGCCAAAAATTAAGAAACCAGAGAAAATTTCAGAAATTCAAACTTGCTAGCAGATTTCCCCCCTGCACCTTTATTTATAAAGGAGGTGCCCAGCTTCCTTTACATTAAAATATTATTTTTTAAGGCTAAAAGCCCCTAATCTAGCTAATCTAGCCTATGTAGGGGGAAAAGGCCCTCTTCACTAATCAAGATTACAATTAGCCCACGGGGCTTTGGATTGATGGTAAATGGGTGCATTGTTAAGGCACTCATTGTGATAGGTCACCAATTCACATCCCTCGTGGGTGTTAGTGATCTGGACTTATGCAGCAAAAATAAAACTTCATTTCATTAATATCAAAGAACTAAAATATGCTTACATACAGAAATGAAAATAAAATAGCTCAGGCGATGGTAGCATATCTCTGAGAAGAGATGTGACGGCTACATGCCTTTGAACTATGTTACAAAAGAGGCTCAAAGGCCTATTTATTAAGATTAAGCACCAAAACTGTGGGCCCCATTTGGGTAAATTAGTACATCAACTTACTGGGGTCATAACTTTGGCATACGATCTCTGTTTGGCTATCATAATACCTCGTTTCGAAGATCTCGAAGAGAAGGCTGAAAACAAATTGGTAAACCAATTTGGGACTTTTCTGATCTCTCTGTTTTCCCTAAAAACGTCTTTTAGTCCCTCAAAAACCGAAAAACTGCCAAAAATAGTATGTTGTGCTACAATTAAAGAAATTGAAAAGAAACAACAATGGGGGTCCAAGTGGAATACGTGGGTGGCCACCAATATCCACCTAGATCAGTCCTTCCCCCTTAGGAATCAATGGTCCCCATTGCGTTGAGTGCCTCCATGAGATGGGGAAACTTCTATTGAACTTGGTCCCTGGTGAGCCACTTGCCTTGGTGCAGGAGTTGGCCAACTTTGACAACCCGATATAGTTGGATCTTCTGCTGGCGGGTGTTCTTGATCTGCATGTCCATGATCCAATTAGTTGTGCCTATTCCATGCAGTCTGGGTTTAAATTTGTTGGCGTGAGTTATTCTGCAATGTCTGATGTGTCTAGTATGGTGGAAAGTATGGTCGAAGGTGGTCCACATTGAACACTAGGTGCAGGCCAAGGAATGGTGGAATACTGAGCTCGAAAGCATTATCCCCTACAGCCTTAGTGATGGTGTAAGGCCCATATCGAAGTGGATGAAGCTTGTGGTGGGGCCCAGCGAGGCGCTCCTTCTGCAAATGTAACCAAACTTTGTTACCCACCTGGAACTTGTGTGGCACCCGATGTTGATCATGACGATGCTTGTACTTAGCATTGGCTCTGTCCAATATGCCATGGACCTACTGGCAGACGTGTTGAATGCGCTCAATGAAGTTGTTAGCCCTGTCAGCTTCGAACTGAACATGAGTTGAATCTACCTCAGTAGCTGCAAATGGTATGGCCAAATCAATGGGACATAGTGGCTAGCATCCCAACCCCACCTGAAAGGGGTTGTGACCAGGTGAGCAATGGCGAGCTCTGTTGTAGCTGTGTTGGACATAGGGGAGGCTATCATCCCATGTGCGTGGGTGCTTCAAGTTGTACATACGCAAAAAAGTGTACGATCATCCTGTTGACAACTTTTGTTTGGCCATCAGTTTGGGGGTGGAAAGTCATGGACTTAGTGAGCTTGGTATCCAGCATCGACCAGAGACTTGACCAAAATGTACTTAGGAACATGTTGTCCCGATCTAAGAAAATGGACTGTGCGATCCCGAAGTGTACCCACACTTGTTCAAAGAAGAGCTTAGCAGTGACTTCTGGTGTGATACCCTACTTGCAAGCTGCCAGAATGGCCATCTTAAAGAATCTGTCGACGACCAAGAAAACGCAATCGTTGCGCTACATAGTAGAAGGAAGGCTCTACATGTAATCCATGGAGATGGATTCCCAAGGTCAACTAGGAGTAGGCAGAGAAATTTTGGGGTAGAGAAAACAATGGCAGTGTTGCAGAAGTATTTTTATTGGCCCACTGTAGTGCGCCTCCCAAATCATCTTGGCACACTTGCTTGAAGGAACACAAAGGTGTCCCAGGTTGCATAACAATGCATCTTGGAGGTGAAAATTTGGAACTTACTTGCCTTCCAGGAACGTCTGGTATGTGTTGCCAAATTCTGGATCACTCTTGTAAAGATGTAGCCACCCTGCAATCTCATGCCCACAAATGTCAAGCACAGTGCTCAGCGCCATGACTGGCGATCAACTAAGGCAGACTGCAACATTGTTGGTGCTTCCCTTCTTGTACTTAATGTTCAAATGGAACTATTGCAGGTATGTGGACCATTTCTAATGGCAATCATTCTGCAACTTCCCCTATGTTTGTATGAACCCCAAGGGTCGATGGTCTATGTGGATGACCATTTCCTTTCCCATGATGTAATGCTTCCACTATCAGCAGACCTGCACAATGGAATACATCTCTTTGTCATAGGTGGGATACTTTCGAACTGTGTCTACGAGTGTCTCACTGTGAAATGCCATGAGATGCCGCTGCTGAGTAAAAATTGCACCAATAGCATAGTCGGAGGCATCTGTCTCAATCTCAAATGGTCGTTGCAAGTTTGGTAATGTGAGCATTGGTGCAGAGCAAAGGCAATGCTTCAACTCGACAAACCCCTTCTGTTGGGATTCAGACCAAAAAAACTTTGCTTTCACTTCTCCCTTGGTGACTTGACTCAAAGGCCAGGTGATATGAGAGAACCCCAACACGAACTTGCGGTAGAAGTTGGCAACGCCCAGAAAGCTGCGGAGCTCTATTAGAGTGGTTGGGGTTGATCAATCCCGAACGACTTGTATCTTGGTTGGGTCCACATGCACACCCCGCTCATCAATGAAGTACCCTAGATATTGAATCTAGGTCATACCAAAAGTGCATTTCTCCAAATTGGCACACAGCGTGTGTTGTCGTAGGGATTGGAGGACCTGTCGAATATGGTGGAGGTGCTCTTCCCAACTCTAGTTGAAGATCAAAATGTCCTCCAGATACACCACCACGAATGAGTTAGTGAAGGGTCGCAAGATTTTGTCCATCAGCCTCATGAAGGTTGTAGGGGCATTCGTCAACCCGAAAGGCATGACCAACCATTCAAAAAGGCCCTCCTCAAATTTGAAGCTACTCTTCCACACATCAGAGGGTTCGATCGGTACCTGGTCATAACTAGACTTCAAGTCAATCTTGCTAAAGTATTTGGCCCCATTGTGCTGGTCCAAAAGGTCATCAATCTTTGGGATTAGATACCTATTCCTGACAGTTATCTTGTTCAGTGCCCGATTGGCAATACAAAGTCTCCATGTCCCATCCTTCTTCTGTACCAACACGATCGGGCTCCCACAGGGCAATGAACTTGGCCTGATGTGCCCTTTCTGTAACAGCTCCTGAATCTTCCTCTTGATTTCATCATTCTCCATAACAGAGCGTCGATAGATCAGTGCATTGGGTAGCGGCGTGCCTGAGGTCAGATCGATGGAGTGCTTGACCTGACAATGTCGAGGTACCCTTGTGGGTGAGGTGAAGATGTCCATGTACTCCTCCACAACCTTATCCATTTTCTGTTGTCGTGCGGAGGAGCCTTGTTTGATGGTCGTGGCCACAATCTTCTGCTTGCCCTAAGGGCGAATCATAAGGAAAACAAATTTCCCGGTCTAGGAAATGATCTTACTGCATTGCTTTGCAGAGATCAAAGAAATGGCAGTAGGCGGTGCTACCTCTGATATCCTATCGACTTATTGCCCAAAGTAATAATAACAGTGTGAGGCCTAGACTCATACACAGCATGTCGCTTCCACAAGTATGGTTGGCCTAATAATACATCACAAACTTCAAGAGGAGCAACATCACATAATACCTCATCTGTAAAGGGTTTGATGTTGTAGGGAAGCCAACATTGTTGGCTGACGCGGAGATCTCGCCCTTGGTGAAGCCACCCAATGGTGTACGACTGCGGGTGTGGTGTGGTCGGTAGGCCCAACCGCTTCACGGCCTCTGCTAAAATGAGGTTCTTTTGACTCCTGTTGTCGACAATGCACTGCAGCGAAGAACCCTTCAACCACATCTGTGAGTGGAAGAGTCGCTCCTACTCCTCTAGATATTCGGGCTCATCCTTCTAGATCTTGGTGGTGGCAACGGTGGCACTAAGCTCTACATCAATAATATACCTCCCTTTGTCATTACCCTTGTTGGTTTCTGACTCAAAGTCAGAACATGCATCTAATTCGAAAGATCCTTCAGCTCGACCACCAATGACTACTTGGCTCAGCACTCACTTATGTTGTGACTGGGGCTCTTATGGAACTCACAATATTTCCCTGTGACCTTTGTCTTCGTTTTGTTGTTCTTTGCTTGTGGCTTCAACGGGTTGTCTTGGCTTTGTCCTTTGTTCTACGGTTTGGGGGCGCCTTTCCCTTGCTTCAGATTCACAGAACCAAAGCCTTGCTTCTTCTGTTTAAATTTTTTGCTCGATCTTGACAGTGTATCGATAGGTGGCTCCAAGCGAGGAGATGTCCAAGAACTCCATCTCGTCCTCGATGTACTTGTGTGGGCAATCGCAGTACTTAAGTACCAAATGCCGCTCAGAATCCTTGATACCCAGCTTCGTGCGAAGGGTATGGAAAACATTTGTGAACTCTGACACATCTTGCTCCCTTCCTTGCTACAACGTGGTCCACTTTATGTATTTATCTTCATAGCTCCTCACAGGGTAATATTGTTCCTTGATGGCGTCTCAGAAAGAATTCCAAGTGGGTGCAGCTGAAAATAGTGAGGATTCCCTCTCGTCCTTTTTTTCACAGTAGGTTTCCCACCAGTCCTTGACATGTGGGGCGGCTTTGAGGAGTGCAAAAGTAATCTTTTCCCGATTGGAAAAGTCATGAACTGAAAAATATCCTTCCAACAAATTTAACCATCTATCTATGGCATCTCCATCTATCTGACCTTCAAATATGGAAATGTCAAAGTTAACTTGTACCTTAAAAGGAGTAGCGCCTCCAGAGTGGCTGTTGGATGAAGATGTGTCGCTTGTGGGTAGCCGCCGAAGGATCTAGGCAAAGTTATCCATCATCGCATTCATTTGTCGCTCGAGGGCTTCCTAGAGCAATATTTTGAAAGGATCTCCTGCCCCTCGTCTTTCTTTTCTTCCGCCATGGGAGGTCGTCGGGGTTTGCGAGGTTGGTCTTGCAAAGGTTCAACCAGTTCGAACCCTAACTCCTTATACCCTAACCTCGTTGGGGACATGCAAAGAAAAACAGAGAGAGCAAACCGCTCTGATACCACTGATCTGAACTTATGCAGGAACATAACAAAATACAGATATACACATAAACACAGAGATGCAGCAGAAATAATACTTCATTTCATTAATATCAAAGCACTGAAATATGCTTACATATAAAAATGGAAATAAACTAGCTCGTGCAATGGTAGCTTATCTCTAACAAGAGATGTAGTGGCTACATGCCTCTGAACTGTGTTACAACGAGGCTCAAAGGCCTATTTATTATTGAGAAACAATGGAAAACCCTGAACATCCAAAAACCTAACCGTAGGAGATGAAGCACCAAATTTGTGGGCCCGCCCTGTTTGGGTAAACTAGTACATCAACTTCCTGGGGTCGTAACTTTGGCATACGATCTCCGTTTGGCTATCATAATACCTCATTTCGAAGATCTTGAAGAGGAGGCCTCAAACAAATAAGCAAGCCAGTTTGGGACTTTTACAATCTCTCTGTTTTCCCTAAAAACATCTTTTAATCCCTCAAAACGGCTCCAAAAGTTTAGGACCCAAAAAACTGCCAAAAATAGTAAGTTGTACTACAATTAAGGAAACTAAAAAGAAACAACAGTGGGGTTCCAAGTGGAATAGGCGGGTGGCCACCAATATCCACCTGGATTAGTTAGTCTACAAAAAAAAATATCAAAAATACAATTAATGTGAGCTATTCATGGCTCCTGTACAAATTCTAAGAAGAAAAAATACATGAAAGATAAGAAACATCATCAAAAGGGCTTCAAATCATGGCATCTAACCTCCAAAGGCCCTTCAAAACTTGTCCATCCTTCAAACAACCTTTGCAAAGTGAACAAGTGGGATTCTATGATGAATGCTTAGCCTTCAAACCCCCGAAATGTTTGGTCTCTTCATACAATGAGTCATGCAAGGGACGCCTAAAGTTTTCCTTCAAAGGTGCATACATCAATTTTAACATGAAACAAGCCCATGAAGCCATTAGTAAGAATCCCACAAGTGGACAATATGAATCTTCATGGCAACAATTAACACTCATAAGCTCCTCCACAATTGAATGTATGATCTTCCAAATGCAGTGTCCAATATGGGCAAGGGCTTCAACATGAACGCCCCATCACTAATGAAATCAAACATTTTAAATCCTTAAATGTCCAAGTTGGACCCCAAATTAAAGTCAGCACTATAGGTTGCCCCTTAAATTAAAATCAAACTTACAATCCTTTAAAGGTGAACCCATACCACATGAACAAATTGTAAGGGGCAAAAATACCTAAAGATGAGACACCTCATCAAAAGGGCTTCCAAGTGTGGCATCCCGCCTCCAAAGGCCCCTCAAAACATGTTCATCCTTTAAGAAACATTTGTAAAGTGAACAGATAGGATTTTATGATGAATGCTTAGCCTTCAATCCCCTAATCCTTTTATACCATAAGTCATGCAAGGGACACCCATAGTTTTCCTTCAAAGGTGCATACATCAATTTCAACATCATACAAGCCCACAAAACCATGAATCAAAATCCCACAAATGGACAATATGAATCTTCATGGTGCAAATTATGCCTCATAGCTCTCCTCCACAATTCAATCTATGGGCTTCCAGATGCAAAGTCCAATATGTGCAAGGGCCTCAACTTGAATGCCCCATGATTGATGAAATCAAATCTTTTAAGTTCTTAAAATGTCCAAGTTGAACCCAAAATAAAAGTTAGCATTGTAGGTTGGCCCTTAAATTTAAATCAAACTTACAATCCTCTCAAACAATGAGGTCAAATCCCAATATTATCCTTAGTGAAATTTTGTTCTAGCACCAATATATATAGAGAAAGTCACAAATTACTTGCAAATTAAGCACCTTCCTTATCTATTGAGGTATGCTATGAAATTATCAATAGGCTTGTAAATCTAGGCACCATTTTAGTGGTTAAAAGTTTTGTTGTCGTGTACAAGATTACCTCCCCAATAGGTTTGCTCCAAAAGTCCTCCCAATTGTGCAACCAACAAAGTATTTCATCTCAAGATCTCCCTATTTGAATTCAAAACCATTCTATAATACTTCACTTCAAAGACTATGAAAAGGCATTAGCCTTTAAAAATCTCAACTTCACAAGAAACATAATCCAATGCAGAATTGGAAATGCCATAACCAAGTCAACCATCCCAATCACATCCACATGTATAGACTTCTCCAAACTTAGTTACCGTTGCATTGTGTTTATTGGCTATTGCCACTACAATGACTCTTGAGAGAACTAACTCAGTGAGGTATTGCTTGTGTATCAACAAAGGTATATCCAAGCTGACCCTCAAGTTTTGATCCAAGTAAGCACCTCCCCTTCAACAATTACACCAATAGAATGGTGCTTTGTTGCACCAACTACTATAGCACATCCAAGTCCACTGAATATTTGATAAGGGGTAATCACAGCTGTTTGACTATAGCAAATATCACAATCAAGGTGGCCTAATCTACCTCCCCTCCCAAATCCCCAAATGTACAATTCACCTAAAGAATTCACAACTAAAGTATGGTACTTTGTAGTAGAAATATCCTTACAAGGACCTTGAAGTGACTCCACCTTGCATTGCAACTTTTGTATATCAACATTTCCAATCCCAAGTTGATAGTTAGCACCAATTTCCTAGATGAAGAGATTTGTAATTCTTGTATTTTTTCTTTAGAAACAACTCGTTGCACTTGGAGCAAATCAATTGGCGTTTGAGCTTTAGAATCTTTCTAATGTGAGAGAGCCACTAGCTTCAATTAGTACTCAACTATTACAAGACACCCAAAATATAGGACCCTATGAAAACAACTCTACCCAAATTTTCCATCTTAGATTATCATTCAAATCCAAATCTAACTCCATAAATAGCAACATGACCATTGTCTTCAAAAAAGTACTTTCATTACCACCCAAAGTTACCCCACAAGATTGTGGGTAACAAGAACCACCTTGATGATGTAGAAATTTCCATCCACAACATCAATCACACAATAGATAGAAAAGTAAATATCGGATATCTATATGCTTGGACCTATCACGAAACATTGGACTCTTAAAGAGTTTGATATAACTCTAATTATCACAACCAATGACTGTGGGGTCCAACTCCTAATCAAACAATCCCATAAGTAACTTGCAAAGCTAGTTAGATGGCCTCACAACTAGCAATACTGGTTGCCATTTATTATGCCTCTACTGAACTAGGTGCCATGAAAATTTACTTCCTACTTAAGTAGCATATCATCACTAATATGAAGCTAAAGCAACACCCTGAAGTGCTCTTCCCTTCTATTACATTGCCTTCCCAATCTAAACACCCTTGCAACTACATTTCACCATCTCCAAGATATCTTAAACCATACTCCACTATGCCCCTCAAATATTTGAGTACATGTTTCATGTTGTAGAGCCACCTTGAATTCACTAATGCCTTTCCATTTCCCCTTTGTGTTAGTTTATGTAGCTCGGACAAGTGTTCTAGCCTCAAATTGTGTCTATGACGCTAAGGAACACTACGAATTAATTTTCTCCAATACCCAAAAAAAGTTTCAAAGGAAAAGTGCCTTAATTAGAATTAATTAGCCAGTTTATTAATTTTCCTAATTCCAACTTAGGGAAATGGATTAATTAATCGGGATTATTTGAGGTAAATTGATTTTTCTCTAGTGGCTTCCAGAAAGGCTATTTTTAGAAGTCAACACGATATTAGCCATCAATTTAGATTAGATCATGGTGGTTGGTTGCTCAACAAGAATTTATAAAAGGAAATCGATGGGGCTTTTGGAGAATACATCAGATTGAGACATAGATTTGCAGTAAGAGCAAGGGCACAGTGATAGCATGAAAGCACCAGCAAATTGAGATCAACAATGTTTGGAGATAGGATTGTCGGATAGATTCTTATCAGCTCCAACTTAATACCTGCCTCCTTGCAAAAACCCTCGAAATCCTTGGAGGTATGTTCACATCCATAGTCCTATCTCAAGACTTTGATCTTCTTCCATATATGGTTTTCAATTAGAGCTTTGAATGCCTAAAATATGCTAAAGACCTCATCCTTAGTCTTTAGGAAGTAGATCTGATTCTCTGTGAGAAGTCATCAATGAAGGAAACATAGTAAATATTTCTTGTAATCGGCACTACTAAGTTCAATCCACAAACATTCAAATGTACTTGATCTAGAATCCCCTTAGACCTATGCTCACTTGGGAAATCAACCTTAGCATGATTTCCAAGCATGCACCATCATCATAAACCATGTTGTTCAATACTAAACTCTAGAAGACCTGTGACTATCTCGCTCAAAATAGGAAACACCCTATGATCCAAGTGCCCCATTCTCTTGTGCCACAACTTACACGAGTTGTCATGTTATGAACTAGGGCTTGTACAGGTTCACCCTACAACTTGTAACAATTACCTTCTTTAACCTCTATTACCTGAGTATATCTAGATGAGATTCCTTTGGTCTTATGAGGAATTATTGGTTCTTGAACTCAATTACAAAGCCCTTATCCATCATGATCAAATCTGAAAACATGTTCTTCCTAGGACTTGGAACGAATAAGACATCCTCAAAATCTGGAGAGTTACTTAACTTGAGTTGGAAAGGAATAGTACCAACTCTTGCTACAGGGTAATTGGCATCATCACCAAGCTCAACATGTACTCCTAAGTCCTGCTTCTTTAGACTAGAAAATATTGTTGGGCTGATGTCATATGGCAAGATCCCACTATCCACATAACACACATTCCTTGAAATTGTGTCGGTAAAAAGGAAAGACACCAATTAGAAGTCCTTGAACTAGGTAGCAAACTTGGTTATCTGATTTTCTGCAAAGGCTACTACCTAAATCTATTGTCATGTCTTTACCCTTCTTCAACTAGACACTATGATGCATAAATATTGTGCTTATTTCAAATGAAGCAACTAATATTACTCAAGTTCTTTTTTCCAAGCTATAAGGTTAACTCTTCTCTCTTTCCAATACCCTTGATAGGTCCTTTAGCTCCACCCTTATTTGACTGACCAATAAACCTACATTCTTATCACCACCCTTCTTGCTACCCTTTGACTCCATCTAAGTCTCCTTCTAGATACAGTCATCCCACAGCCTCTCAAATTTAGGAAGGTACTATTGAGCTCAAATATCTTTGACAAATGATTCACATAAAGCTAGGACTCCATTCAATGCCATGTTCACTAGCTCTTCATTTTCAACCTTCTCCCCTACTAATTGCAAGTTGATCATAGACCTATATGACCTTCATAAGGTAACCAATGACCAAGTCTAATATGGTCATCTCTATGTGCAAGCCACTTGGATAAATCCTCAGGGTGGTTTACGTCTGAAGCTAGATTTCTATGTTAAGCACTTCATGGTGATGAGGATTGACTCATTGTTTAGACACATTAAACACTTCAACAATAAATGCATGCCCTTTGGATCCCCCTAGGACAATTCAAAGTTCACTCTCATTGACTACGAATTGAGACTGACCACCAGATTAGCCGATCAAACAAGATATGCCACTCGTTCCATCTCCAAGAGATTGAGATTGAGAAGCATTTCATCTTTCATTCCCCCCTTTATTATGAGATCGATGGGAGATTTCTTGCCTGTTCAAGGAGATCCAAACACGCTACAGTTTCTTCTGATACTCAAACTAAATATGTCTAACCATTTACAAGCAAGAAGCCCTAAGACTTTATGCCCCTATTCTCTAGGCTCCACCTCAACCAAATAATATTCAACAAATTAAATCCTTTCTGGTGCTCCCATTAGCTAGGGTTGCCAAGAGAAAAACTAACAGTTGCATTTCGTCAAATTCCCAATTGGTATATAACTGAGGGGCCATTCCCCTCCCTCAGAGATGCCACTAGACCAAATCTTTTACCAACAGGTAGTCGAGGTCACCTAGGCACCAACAGCGGGTTACTTCTTCTTAACGATAGGTCTAGATCTTCCCCCAGCTCTCCCTTATGGAAACATTTTATTTTGAGTTTTCTTCATTCAACCTAGAGTGTTAAGGGAGATAGATCCAAATCTAGTGGATCATGACCTAGGCCTTGGCTCCTTTTTGTAGTAGCCTATAATTGGAGTCAAGGATTTTTCATGCTTTAGCATATAGACATTATGGTTCTACTTTATTTCTTGTTATTTCTAGAGGAGACATTTTAGTACTCCTACTTGTAACGAAACCATTGCAATCAACAATCCCATTGACCTACTTTTGTGGTTATTTATCGTATCTTATGGATCTAAGTTTGTTTCGCAAAATCATCTTCCTGTTTATTTTCTCACTCTAGTAGAGACTTACTAAAGAATTGAACATTTCCTTTCCCATCATCATCCAAGATCATCTAAAAGGCGTTCACTTCCCTCTTCTTGTGAGTTACCAACTCCTATGGATCTATGGCACAGGCACAATATCCCAAAACTTACTCTCTTTCTAAGATGCCAAATCGTACATTAGGCCACAAGTTTTCAAAGCATTAGAGATATCAGCACCAAACAAATCCAAAGTAGAGAACACCTCCCACCTATAAGACTACCTCCTAGTTCCAAAGGAGCAACTAACAGTCCATTCAAAACTCCCTTCTTTTGACCTCGAATGATAGGAGCATCCCTTGCTCCTACATCCCCCCCAAGATCATTCAACCGGACCCCTTGATGGTTCCAAAGGACTCCAACGGTGAGCCAGTGCCCAATTCACCCCCCTTACCTTCGACCATCAAACTTAAGAAACCTTGACATCATCAGCTTCATCATCTAATTTTTTGAAAGAGAGAGAGAGAGAGGTTTCTGAGCTATCCACCTTTCCACTTTTAGACAAACTCATTTAGTATTTTGTATCACCATACCTTATACATATATTCTAATGTTATACATATGTAGGTTTCTTTCTTCATATTATTTTCAACATTTTCTATGAGCTGTGCTTGCATTCTCACATTATATTCATGCTAGTTCTACTCTTTAGTCCCATTGACCTACTTTGTGATCATTCGTCAAACATTAATAAAATTATCTCATCTTATCTAGGAAGAGTATAACACTAACATTCCATGATAAGAAATTCAAGGCACCATCCAATCTATCCTCAAATTTGAGGCTAAATGAGGCCATCTCTAAGATCTACCACCCAAACTCCCAAATTTGAAAATTAGTTTTGAAACCCTCTGACTGTTGGTCCTTCTTTATTGTGGTTAATTTACTAATGCAAATCCTTGAAAATCTCAATCAAAGAAATTAGCTTTGATACCATGTAGATTTTACAGCCCTAAATGGTTGTCGTCCTTACTATCTCAATTAAACAAGTAAATTGCCAAACAATTAATGCAAAAATTGAATCCAAACCATAACATCAAAGACACAATAGCTGGAAATGTAGATAGTAGAAGCATAAAACAATTTCATGTATACATAGGTAATTCCTATTTCAAAATCAGCTTTTCATTCTTACAAAAAAATTACAAGAAAGCCTCCACAATGTACTAAAAACCAACAACTGCATGGTCAACAAATCACTCTGAACCAAGTATGTGACCTACTAAGAAAGCATGACCTACTATAAAACAAACAAAAAAACAAAAACTTGATGTACTAACCTGGTTTTATGATTGTATGGCCTATTCCATACAACTATAAAAATTGTTCCATATAGTTATACAAACTATATAGATATGCTCTGTATGACCTCTACCTATTATACGGATCCACCTCTTTTCTAAATCCATGTGCTCTCTCTCTCTATCAGTTGCTCAACCTACTCAATTGTTCAAATGTGTCTTAACCTCTATCTTGACCTACCTTTACACTTTTAGCTGAATTCCTAATCTACCAAAACCCTGATCTCTTGATGGGATCTACGATTGAGATCCATCAAGTCATAAATGCATGAAATACACTTTATTAGACTCAATAACTAAATATAAAACTTTTTACTTTTTACTAAAGTGAATTACAAAAAAGAATAACTTTTCTAAATAATTTGAACTACTTCTAGGCTTCTAGCACGTTCACACTCAACATATGCAAAAAATTATTGTCTATGATATATTTCTTAAGAGATAAGTTGGTGTGAATGTAATTTCTTGGATAGCATACTAAGTCTTATATATATAAAGTGCACTTGTATACTAATAATAAAAATATCCAATGGGCCTTGGGAGCGTTACAGGCATAACCTATGTAAGGCTTCATGGCACAAGCCTTTGGCATGTGGATCTTGTTAATTCCCAAATATACCCCTTGAAATATTGGCCACTAGAGCACAATATATTATAGGTCCCTGAAAGCACATTTAAAAGCAATGTCTTTATCACTGACAAGGATTCTCTTACTTTCAGATCGATGCTTTTTTGATCCAGAGAGGGTAGTCCTCTGGTTTCTACTTTAGATTCCAAAGGAACTCGTAGAAAACAACAATAAAAAATATTTAATCGCACATGAAAAGATCTTTTTATCACTTCAAACTAATGTAAATGTCTTTCAATAATGGAATCAAAATGCTTGGTTATACCAAATCCATTAATAGTTTAATGTGCAAGGATATCAACAAGGAAATGTAAACCAACAAATCCTATTAAACATGTATTTAAAGTTCATCACCACATTTGTGAATGAAAGTAATTGACATGGAAAGAATTCCCTTAACAATGAGAATCCAAAGAGACAAGTTATCGAATAACTATCAATTTCATTAATCAAAGATGCTCATAATAAAGCCTATGATACTCACTTCCAGTGTTTCTTAGTTACAATGAGCATCGTTGTACAAGCAAATTCACAACATCAACTCACATATACACACTAACTTCAAGATATAACATTTACAGTGAAGAATGCTTGTAGATAAATTCTTTGGGATCTTAGATGCCACTTCATGTGTCTCAATAAACTTGAAAGCCCATTCTGATATGGATTCAAAGGAGTTACTAGTAGCTTGACTGAACAAAAGCAATTGAATTTGCAATACCAAAAGAATAACTTCCTAGTCTCCCTCCACATTTTCATAGATAAACAATGCACATCACATAATTCTTTAATAAAGGATGTTGCATTAATCAATTTCCATACTTTACACCTATTTCTACCAGAATCAAAAAGGTATTAATTTCTTTCCACATTCCCCCAATATTGAGTTTAGATCACTCAATAAGAGAGATAATTAAAATAATTCAAATTAGCTTTATTCTGCTACTTCAATTTATCATTTATCTTCTCCTAGTGCACTGCTTTTGCTTTGCTTAATCTTCATCTCTTTACCAATCTACATCTCCTACATTATATGAAAATTTACACCTGATCTAAAGAGGTACTATTATCTTCATTAATCAAATCTCCACGACACAACCCAAATAAAGATTAATGATCAAGATTTCTTTCTTATTCAAGAATAACAGTTATAACCAAGGTTTAAAAAAATGGCCCAATCCAAACTAGAACTGATCAAATCATCCAATTGGGTAGGGTCAATGTTACATGGGAGCAGGAGCGGGAGCGACATTTTCAGAAGCTCCCAGTTTGGGAGCGAATCCCGGAGCGATTTTTTTAAAAAAAAAAAATATATATAATATATATATTATATTTTTTAATTTTTGATACATATATGTCAACAAAAACATGTAGAATGATGAATTAGATATAAAAAAACATAAAAAAAACATAGATTGATCACTGAACCATATCACATCAATCATCTAGAAGTCACAATCTTCATCAACCATGTCCACAAGTTAGTAACATACATATTACAACTGCAACATACTGAGTCTTGTGAATCATGATTCATCAAATTCAATCTTAAAGTTTCAACTTCAAGCTTTCAAAATTGAAAATTCAATATATAACATTTATCATCATTGATCGCCAAAGTTGTACTTGTAAGCTAAGTTTAACCATTACAAGAAATAATATCTTAGATATTTCTAAGTTCTAACTGTTAACATGAAATGAAATGTTATAAAATGAAACATGAATAATGAAATGAAATGAAACAACTTTAGTCTTTCACGGAGCATCATATTCATAATTCACAATCATTACCAATGAGTTATAATTGCCAACTTCAAACTTCAAATTTTCATTGTCACAGTCATATACTGTTTACAAAAAATATCATTATGATATGAAAGAGTCGAGTCAAAAGTCAAGGACTCAAGACTCAACAGTTATGAAAACTAATAGAAACTAGAAAAGCCAAGTAAATTGTAAATCTACATGTGGCCCTTGCCATGAGAGTCTCCAGGAGTATAAGCAGGTCGTGGTGGTCTTCTAGGAGTCTCCCGCAGAGACCGACGACCAGAACCAGAAGGCACATGCCCTCCATGTGAGGGTGTAGATGGAGGTGGCGACAGCAAAGGAACAAGACTCGAAACTCGAGCACTGCTACTAGATGGTGGAGGTGGCATGGCTACTACAGCTGCTTCATCTTCATCCCTTATAAGTTCCTCTTCTAGTTCTTCAAGATGTATAGTGCCATCCTCCAAATTGTCTTCCTCTGGGTGGTTGTCCCAAATTTTATATGTGGGATCCTCATAAGCTCAATCACAGTAATGACTAAACAACCTCAAGTTGTAGTGCACATAAGCCAAGCTTTATGCCCAGTTTTCATTGAGTCTGTTTATTTTCACATTATGTATGAAGCTGTAGAGTATTTACAACCTGTGATAGAACTTTTTTTTGCCAATTTTGGCAGAAGTCCCTGGCCGCCATATGTTTCCCACCATGTGAGAGAATCAAATCTGTCTCTGTCTTCCATTGCATGGAAGTTACCAAACAAACCAGTGCCACTGAATTATTTGCCTATTTCAAGGCGCGCAGCTGCACATTCCTCCCTGTCAGGTATCAACTTTTCTAATGCTTGTAAATATCCACTAGTTACCTCTACATCTAAATGGGGTTTGGTCCTAATCCCACCCCCTGGTGCAGGGTGGCCCAACCAAGATGTAGAGTAGTATTTTGGCGTAAGGATATACGCCAAGCAATGTAGGGGAAGATTAAGTTTATTCCACCATTCACACACACAATCGTGAATCAGTTACAAGTCGGGATCTCTGTTATGAATAGTATCTTTTATTTGCCCCAACATGGTATCCATCTGCTCATACACCTCGCCAATCACTGGTTTATCTGTATCTGCAAACCGAATCATGTGATAAATGAGCTTGGTGAAATCCAATACTTGCCTCACACTTGTCCAAAACTGACCATCAAGAGCGGCCTCCTCCACCAGTTCAAAACCTCGCCTGTCAGCTGCATTTGTAGCCCTTTCCTTTAATACCTGCCAATGTGGACTTGATACCATGCTAGCCAATGACTCTCTTACATTCAAAAGGCGCCTGAAGGTGAGGTAATAGCTACCAAATCTGGTCTTCGCAATCTTCAACAACTCCAATCTTGAGTGACAGCAGAAAAGGCCATGGGTATTGCCATGATTTGTAATAAATTTTATCATTTGTTTGCCTTTCTTGTACAAATCACCAATCCATTTGTATTGTGCATTTTTGTTCTTGACAACATCATGCATCAGAAGGTTCAATGTGTGAACCAAACATCCAAACCAAAATATGTTGGGGTATTTATCCTCAATAATTGCTCCCGTTGCCTTACAATTAGGAGCATTATCAGTGATGACTTGAATGACATTGTATGGCCCAATACGGACAATTGTTTCAAGTAATGCTTCTGCAATGTTGATGGCGGTCTTGAACTTGTCTGAGTAATCATGTGTAGTTAGAAAAATGGCACCACTGACAGACACAGCAAGAACACTTATCAATGGCTTGCCTTTTACATTTGTCCATCCATCAGATACAATGGACACCCCATGGTCAGTCCAAAAACTTGTCATTCTATTCAAAGAATGTGATAATTTTGCTTTTTCATGATCAAGGCCAACGGCTCTTGCCTTGTCATACCCAAGGCTCTTGTATCCTTTAGGGGCATCATTTATGGCAGAAACCATTTCGTGCCAATAAGGTGAGCGAAGAACATTGGATGGTATCCCACATGCATAGAGAAACCTGTAAACCTTTGAATCCACATCATTTCTACACCCTTCATCAAGGAAATCTGATATGGTTCTACGCCTCAAAGCTGATGACCCTGTGCCTCCATATCCACTGCCTTGGGAGGATGTTGAAGGAGTTCTTTGTGCTTGTGATTGTGAGTTTGGTTCAAAGAAACCCCTTGATTTTTTAGATTTGTATTGGGCTTCCTCCTCTTCCCTTATGTATTTGGCTCTATCTGCTGCTGACACAGCTACACAAGTTTTGATTCCTATTTGTTTATCTCCATCCCATGGCCTTTTCCCGCAAAGGTGTTTTCTGGCACGGGTGTATGAACCTGTGTAATTATTGTTGCAATGGGGGCAACGAAATTTAGTGGTTCCACCCCCTTTCCCTGCTTCAGGCCTGTTAACATATTTCCACAATGGGGTTTGGTCTTGCTTAGTTTTTTGAGTCATGTTCACCCTCCTCCAACTCCTCACCGGGATTTTCATCAAATCCACTTTCTCCAGCTTCTTCATCCCCCTCTTCATTTTGGCCCCTCCATTTCCCACTCTCCAGCGCCATAATAACCAGAAAAGGGACCAAGAAGAGGAAAATGTCAAGAAATACAGCCAAGTCCATGATGTTTGATATTTGTAGGCTTTTGAATCTACAAAATTTAATGGGAATGGGAATGGGAATAGGAATGAGAAAATTAATTTAATTTATTTAGATTCATGATTTTTTTACTAAATAAACTAAATTAAACTAACCAAACTAAATTAAATTACTAAATTACTACCTAACTAAGGTTTTAAATACTAAATTACTAAGTTACTAACCTCCTTGCAGGCTTGCTCCTTGCTCCTTGGTGCTCGCTCCTCACTTCTCCTCGCTCCTTTGCTCTCCTCAACTCATTCAAGTCACAATGAAATATTTTTTTGCCCCCCAAGTTGTTTTAAAACAATTTTTTTTTAAATGAAACTCTTTTCGCATCCGCGGCAATTTTTTCGCGCGATTCGCTCCCGGCATTGCGCGCGTCGCTCCCGGAGCGAAAATTAAAAGCTTGGGAGCGATCGCTCCTGAGCTTTCATTTTTGCTTCGGGAGCAACGCTCCCGAATTCGCTCCTGAATTTGGCAGGGAGCGGAAATTTTTTTATTGGGAGCGATTTCGGGAGCGCGGATTAGGAGCAGGTTCGAAGGGGGGGGGGGAGCACTCCCCCGCAACTCTGGAATGTTACTTGGAGCAAAACCGAAAGCCGGACCGGAGCGAAACCAAGTGGGACGACATTTCAGAACTCCCGTTTGGGAGTGAATCCCGGAGTATTTTTAAAAAAAATATATATTTTTATATTTTTTAATTTTTGTACATATATTCAACAAAAACCAAAGAAAGATGAATTAGATATAAAAAACATAAAAAAAACATAGATATCATAACCTATCACATCAATCATCCTAGAAGTTATAATCTTCATCAACCATGTCACAGTTAGTAAACAACTATGACAACTGCAACATATTGAGTCTCTTGAATCATGATTCATCAAATTCAATCTTAAATTTCAACTTCAAAGCTTTCAAAATTAAAATTCAATATAAACATGTATCATCATTGATCACCAAAGTGACTTGTAAGCTAAGTAAACCATACAAGAAATAATGCTAATATGTGCTAAAAGTTCTAACTTTAACTGTTAAATGAAATAAATGTTATAAAAAGAAACATGAATAATGAAATAAATGAAACAACCTTTAGTCTCACGAAGCATCATATTCATAATCGCAATCATTACCAAGGAGTATAATTGCCAATTTCAAACTTCAAATTTTCATTCAACGCCTCTATATTGTTTACAAAAAATATCATTATGATATGAAAGAGTCAAGAGTCAAGGACTCAAAACTCAACAGCTATGAAAACTAATAGAAACTAGAAAAGACAAGTAAACTGTAAATCTACATGTGGCCCTTGCCACAAGAGTCTCCAGGAGTATAAGCAGGTCGTGGTGGTCTTCTAGGAGTCTCCCGCACAGACCGACGACCAGAACTAGAAGGCACATGCCCTCCGCGTGAGGGTGTAGATGGAGGTGGCGACAGCAAAGGAACAAGACTTGAAACTCGAGCACTGCTACTGGATGGTGGAGGTGGCATGGCTACTGCAACTGCTTCATCTTCATCCCTTATAAGTTCCTCTTCCAGTTCTTCAAGATGTATAGTGCCATCCTCCAGATTGTCTTCCTCTGGATGGTTGTCCCAAATTTTATATGTGGGATCCTCATAAGCCCAATCACAGTAATGACTAAACAACCTCAAGTTGTAGTGCACAAAAACCAAGCTTTCTACCCGGTTTTCATTGAGTCTGTTTCTATTCACATTATGTATGAAACTGTAGGTGCTCCGACAACTCTCGGCAGAAGAAGTATTACAACCTCTGATAGAACTTTTTTTTGCCAATTTTGGCAAAAGTCCCTGGTCGCCATATGTTTCCCACCATGTGAGAGAATCAAATCTGTCTCTGTCTTCCATTGCATGGAAGTTACCAAACAAACCAGTGCCACTGAAGTATTTGCCTATTTCAAGACGCACAGCTACACATTCCTCCCTGCCAGGTATCAACTTTTCTAATGCTTGCACATATCCACTAGTTACCTCTACATCTAAATGGGGTTTGGTCCTAATCCCACCCCCTGGTGCAGGGTGGCCCAACCAAGATGTAGAGTAGTATTTTGGCATAAGGATATACACCAAGCAATGTAGTCGAAGATTAAGTTTATTCCACCGTTCACACACACAATCGTGAATTAGTTTGTACAAGTCGAGATCTCTATTATGAATATTATCTTTTATTTGCCCCAACATGGTATCCATCTGCTCATACACCTCGCCAATCACTGGTTTATCTGTATCTGCAAACCAAATCATGTGATAAATGGGCTTGGTGAAATCCAATACTTGCCTCACACTTGTCCAAAACTGACCATCAAGAGCGGCCTCCTCCACCAGTTCAAAACCTCGCCTGTCAGCTGCATTTGTAGCCCTTTCCTTTAATACCTACCAATGTGGACTTGATACCATGCTAGCCAATGACTCTCTTAACTTCAAAAGGCGCCTGAAGGTGAGGTAATAGCTACCAAATCTGGTCTTCGTAATCTTCAACAACTCCAATCTTGAGTGACTGCGGAAAAGGCCATGGGTATTGCCATGATTTGTAATAAATTTTATCATTTGTTTGCCTTTCTTATACAAATCACCAATTCATTTGTATTGTGCATTTTTGTTCTTGACAACATCATGCATTAGAAGGTTCAATGTGTGAACCAAACATCCAGACCAAAATATGTTGGGGTATTTATCCTCAATAATTGCTCCCGTTGCCCTACAATTAGGAGCATTATCAGTGATGACTTGGATGACATTGTATGGCCCAATACGGTCAATTGTTTCAAGTAATGCTTCTGCAATGTTGATGGCGGTCTTGAACTTGTCTGAGTAATCATGTGCAGTTAGAAAGATGGGACCATTAACAGACACAGCAAGAACACTTATCAATGGCTTGCCTTTTACATTTGTCCATCCATCAGATACAATGGACACCCCATGGTCAGTCCAAGAACTTGTCATTCTATTCAAAGAATGTAATATTTTTGCTTTTTCGTGATCAAGTCCAACGGTTCTTGCCTTGTCATACCCAGGGCTCTTGTATCCTTTAGGGGCATCATTTATGGCAGAAACCATTTCGTGCCAATAAGGTGAGCGAAGAACATTGAATGGTATCCCACATGCATAGAGAAACCTGTAAATCTTTGAATCCACATCATTCCTACACCCCTCATCAAGGAAATCTAATATGGTTCTACGCCTTAAAGATGATGACCTTGTGCCTCCATATCCACTGCCTTGGGAGGATGCTGAAGGAGTTCTTTGTGCTTGTGATTGTGAGCTTGGTTCAAAGAAACCCCTTGATTTTTTAGATTTGTATTGGGCTTCCTCCTCTTCCCTTATGTAATTGGCTCTATCTACTACTGACACAGTTGCACAAGTTTTGATTCCTATTTGTTTATCTCCATCCCATGGCCTTTTCCCGCAGAGGTGTTTTCTGCCACGGGCGTATGAACCTGTGTAATTATTGTTGCAATGGGGGCAATGAAATTTAGTGGTTCCACCCCCTTTCCTTGCTTCAGGGCTGTTAACATATTTCCACAATGGGGTTTGGTCTTGTTTAGTTTTTTGAGAGTCATGTTCACCCTCCTCCAACTCCTCCTCACCAGGGTTTTCATCAAATCCACTTTCTCCAGCTTCTTCATCCCCCCTTCATTTTGGCCCCTCCGTTTCCTACTCTCCAGCACCATAATAACCAAAAAAGGGACCAAGAAGAGGAAAATGCCAAGAAATATAGCTAGGTCCATGATGTTTGTATTTGTAGGCTTTTGAATCTGCAAAATTTAATGGGAATGGAAATGGGAATAGAAATGAGAAAATTAATTTAATTTATTTAGATTCATGATTTTTTTACTAAATAAACTAAAATAAACTAAATTAAACTAACTAAACTAAACTAAATTACTAAATTTCTACCTAACTAAGGTTTAAAATACTAAATTACTAAGTTACTAACCTCCTTGCAGGCTTGCTCCTTGCTCCTCGGTGCTCGCTCATCGCTTCTCCTCGCTCCTTTGCTCAATCTCCTTTGCTCTCCTCAACTCATTCAAGTCATAATGAAATATTTTTTTGCCCCCCAAGTTGTTTTAAAACAATTTTTTTTAAATGAAATTTTTTTCGCGTCCGCAGCAATTTTTTTGCCCAATTCGCTCCTGGCATCGCATGCGTTGCTCCCGGAGCGAAAATTAAAAGCTCGGGAGCGATCGCTCCCTAATCACTCCCGAGCTTTAAATTTTGCTCCGGGAGCGACGCTCCCGAATTTTGCAGGGAGCGGAAATTTTTTTATCGGGAGCGCATTCCCCAGCCGCTCCCGCCCGAATCGCGGATTGGGAGCGGGTTTGAAAGGGGGGGGGGGGTGCGCTCCCCCGCAACTCTAATTAGCAGAATTTGGCAATCAAGACCACAACTCTAATTGTCAACTTAACATAGTAGATAAAACAAAAATTCAAAAATGTAGCATTTCAAATAAGTATGAAAAGTTCACAACAAAAGGCCAAACATACATTAAAAAAATTGTAAGATATCAAATAATCTTGTAATATCTACAAAAAAGCAGCCATTGCATGTATAAGTAAATGAAAAATGAGAAAAAAACAAAGAACATTAGAAGTGGAGCAATGCAATCGTAAAATCCCTAGTAAAACACTACTGCCTTGACTTCTTGCAGTCAAGTTTTTGAATCGGATTCAGAGATCGTGCATTTAAAAGATGCCAACCAAAAATATGAATTAAGTATGGTTTTTGGGTTAAGGAATCATGTTTCAGAGTGCATTTTGTCAGTGGATCAAAATATCAAAGACTCTGACATAATGGAGTGGCTTTCTTTTGATCACACTGGTGTTTCTTACAGATCGTCAATCCATAATCATGCATATAAGGACACTGCACTCTTAAAGACAGATAATATGCAAACCACGAATGGACAGTGCCCAACAATTCAAGTATCATGGAGTATGATCCGATATGGACACACAACAGGGGTACAAAAAAAAATCCAGCCCTGATTTAAGTTCTAAACCTACAAGGTGATCACACGTGAGCATGTTCTGCAAAAGTTGTCAAACCAAGAAAGAGAGTTTTATATAATATCGTCAAAATTTGTCGAACCAGAAAAGAGAGTTTTATATAATACCACCAATGTGGACGTTCCCAGCCATGGCGAAGATGTGGACGCCTAATATGTATGGACTTTCGTTTGATTCTGCCCACTAAAACAAAATATTAACTAAAAGAGGTAAAATCATAGATATCATAATCAACGTACTTACACGGGTTTCACTTACACGCTTTACGTTTCTTGCAAATACCAAACCAAAAGTCAACAATCGAATCCGTAGACAACATACAAATATTTCAACGCAAACCTAAACACAACTAAGAAGACAGCACTCAACCCTTCAGTTAAATGGTTGGGAGCACGACTTGTTTTCCCATCACCTGGGTTGATTTGAAGGGACATGTTTGGCCTATTATGAAAAGGGTTTAATAAGAGGCATGCCTTATCCACTCAATGTCTCAGCTCTCGTTAAGAGACAAGTCATTGGTATATCCAGTTTGCAGGCTGTTGGAGCAGGCTGTTGAAAAAAATTATCATTATCATTATTTGCCTGTGGAAAAAAAGCAAAATCGTATATATCTTAAACAATAGTATGCAAATAAATTCACAAAGGCTTCGCAACACACACATTGTACGTTTCTTGGAAATCCCAAAACAGATGTCAAGAAACGCGTCTTATGAAAATATCTAACACCCAACACACAATACAAAAGTTTCATCACAAGATTTCTAAAACGGGGCACATCAGAAACCACACCGAAACACCACGCGCAAGACAGCCCTCGGCCCGTCCAAAACACATAAAATAAATTCCCTGCCTTAAATTCTTCCTTAATCCCCTCAAATTCCCGACCTAAAGGAAAAAGAAACTCGCGGATCCACACAATGCACCTACCTGAAACACAGCCCCGGCATTAAATGCCGGCAATTCCTCCATCGTACATCCAACAGTACACAGATCCGCTTTCCAAAAAAATTCACCAAAAAAAATGCTCACAAGAAAAATACTAAATCTTTGCCACAAGAAATTCCACATAACAGAAATCTTTAACAGAACCCACAAAAAAATAAAAAAAAGGCCTCACCATTTTTTGATGGCGTTGTGACTCGAAGAACCACCATTCTGCTCGGCCTACCCATCGTCATCCATCCCGCTAAAATTTCTTGATGCAGGAAAACCGAAATAAACCGCAAATTTTTCCTCTCCTCAACAAAATCTCCGCCAATTCCTCGCCCGCCGGATCCGCTGACTCTCGGATGTCGTGAGATCGATCGAATTCCTCCCGAGAGCTCTGGATCGAGCGACGAAGAACGGAGGCGTGAAAGAAAACGCGTAACAGAAACAGAGGATTGTTAAATAATACAACGAGATAAGGAGAGGATAGAAGGCGGTTAGGTAAGCAAAAAGGAAATAAACAATAAAAATCTGTAACAGTTCGTTCAACCGCCGGGAAAGTCCGTCCACCCGCCGAGATTCGAACCCTGCCCCTCTCCGGGGCCTTTCACACGTACGTACCTGTCATCTCGTTATTAATCCATTTAATCCCATACATCACGCGGTCACATCACGGGCACAACCCACGGCCTTCCACGTGTCCACCTCTCGCGGACTGACTACGTGGCGCGCCGGCCGCGGAGTGGAAGCCCTTTCTGCTCGCTGTGGGCCGCACCTCTGGCCAGGGGTTGGAATTTGGGTGGTTTACCGGCCAACGACCGGCCGCTCTCTTGTTTTTTAGGCGATGACGAATGCGAATTTAGAGAAATGGCCTAAAGTTATTGCTAATAATTAGTTGGACCCCATTTTTACCTTTTTCTTTTTAATATTTCCCGTGTCTTTTTTGTTTATCTGGGAATTGAGCACATGATTGGCCGCCCGCTTTATTGTACTAAATTTCAGTGTATTTAGGATTGTTCGTAGGTGACCATGACCTCTCCAGAATTCCTAGTGTAATCATGTACGATTGAATTTTACCATTTTTGTGTAAAACTTTTATACCTTTGCATTTTTTTCCGAGAGGATTTTTTGGTTGTCTAAATTATGTTCACGAGATTGATTAATTACTACCTTTTTATTAAATTTTATATTATAAGAATTTATTTTCACAAGTATGGTGTTCATACAAAAGTGCTTATGACTTTCACTATATTTATGACTTTTATTATATTCAGTACATTGCATGTGTTCTCATTAATATATTGATTATGGCTATTGATTATGACGTGAAGTTGGCATAAAGTTAAGTGTCATTTAAATATTGGAAGTGGCATAGGGAGGTACAGAAGGACTCAACATAAGAATTTTATCAAATTGGTAGAGTTAGAGGAAAAAATTGACGGTATTGACCACAAGTTGGCCATTCTATCTAGGAGATCAACCAACATCTCCTTCTCCTAGGATGAGGATATTGACCAACCATGTGGATGCTTAGAGATTTTGCCCAATAGTTATTATGACTCACTTGTTTGTTGCTTGCAACACTAGTAGTTTTTTTTTGTCTTCTCATGTTAATGTAAGTTTCTATCTACCAAATACTCTAGTTTGATGAGGTCTTAGCAACCTCAATACTCTGAACTTATATGACTAGGTAGTAGAAAATTTTGTCTATATAATCCTCATTTGACAAAATCCAAAGAGCCTAACTTTCTATATATATATATGAATTTATATAATTTTTGGGTTTAAAAAGACGTAATTTAATTATTCAAGGTTTTAGTTTTTTGGGTTATAGTTTGATCATAGAATTTTTTGTTAGATTGTGATATTTAGTTATTCAAAATGTGTTTTTGAATGCATAAATAGATTAAGCACCCTAAAAAACCCATTATGTAGATTGCACAACTCAAATTTATAATTGCAATAAATATCTAACAAATTTCAAACAAAATCAACCGAAAAATATACCATATAAAATCAAAAATGTTTATCTACTACTAACATAGAAAATAAATTGAATTAAAACATAATGGTTGCTAAATTAAAAAAGTAATAAAAAATAAAAATAATTGATTCAATTCAATTATCCACAATGGAGTAGGATCACGAATCAGGGGGTCTAGAGGGACGAGTTCACCACCCTGTTTGCGGAAATTAATAGAAATTTATTACTATTGATGAATTGATCTTGAATCACAAATCGAGGGGGGTCTCCAGGGGCGAGTTTGCCACCCTCTTTGCATAAATTAATAGAAATTTATTACTACTGCTAAATTGATCTGAAATCAAGAGATTACAAATTTCCTTTACTATCTAACAAATTTCAAACAAAATCAACCGAAAAATATACCATACAAAATCAAAAATGTTTATCTACTACTCACATAGAAAAAAAAAATATTTTTAATTAAATTAAAACATAATAGCTGCTAAATTAAAAAGTAATAAAAAGTAAAAATAATTGTTTCAATTCAATTATCCACAATGAGAGTTTCCATAAATTAATAGAAATTTATTACTACTAATGAATCGATCTTGAATCACAAATCGAGAGGGGTCTCTAGAAACGAATTCCCCACCTTATTTACAGGAATTAATAAAAAAATTATTACCAC
>APFE031568979.1:105394-119033 GCA_000404065.3 Pinus taeda
TATATTAAATTTAAAGGGACTTGTGATTAAAGTGGGAATTACTAAAACATGTTTCCTAGCAAAAATCTATGTTGAATGAGTGCCACCTATTTGTGGGGTCTCCTCGTGATAAGTCCTTTACGAACAGTCCATTAACCACGTAAATTTTAACACTTTAAAGCAAATAAGCCAGCCCCCCATAAGACATAGGTTCCATGGTTTTCGAGTTTCGTAAGTGTTGTGATGAACATTATAGTATGAACTGATACTTATTTGTTTAATCTAAATAAATATTTTATGTAGATTAAAGTATTATTAGGTGGTATGCTATGTTGCATGGGTTCCTGAACTCGTGGGTGGGGTTCTAGAACCTATTATGGGTTCTCGAACCCAAGTACTGGATTCTGGTGATGCAGGAGCATCTAGCTCGCCATAACCGGACAAAGTCTCAACCAGGTTTGAAGGTTATTGATCAACTGGATTATTTTATTTTTACGTATTCATGAGATAGTTTTTTTAATTAACTAGTTCTTTTTTTAACAGAGTCGGTAAATTCAGTCACAGTTAGTTAGACAGCTAGAATGACTGTAGTTCGAACAGTAGCTAGGGAATAGTTTGTTAAATTAGGAGAGAAATGACAAACTGCTCATACAAATCTTGTAATGTCAGACAAATATGGTTATCAACGATAACAAGATCTTTTTGTAACTAAATCCTATGGCAGTTTGATTAACTGCAAAATCAACTGAAATAGAAGGGCATAAAAGCTAAAATGTAACAGAGGGAAAGGGTTCAGCAATTTCAGAAGGAGAGTAATAAAACGAACAATATACAAATATAGATCTCTCAGACCATTGTCCATCTGCAAACATTTTCATTGTTCATTCTAGTATTAGTTTTTTGTTACAGTTTGATAAAGAAACAAATTGAGAATGCCTACGTAACGCACTGTTCTACACCTCGAATATAAACACACAATTTATCTCCAACTTGGACGGATTTCCGCACACAGCTAAGCAAAGAACCGAGAGGCACAAACAACTGAAGTACAGGAAAAAATAATTGCACACAGAAAGCGACCATGACAAAATAATTGCACATAGAAAGCGACCACAGAACAGAGGTAATTCTGTTACGCATTTTTTTTGCATTCCATTGAGAAATCGAAATCTATTGCCAAGCCATTACTATTAATTATTGTCAAACATAACATATATGTATACCACGGGTTCCATCCCCGTAAGCTAAACAAAATTAAGTGTGTAACTGAAGTAGCATTACAACCGAAACCCTTGACGAGGGTTCATCTATAGCCAACGACAACCTTTCTATTCAACGACCATTATGCAAATCGAAGGCGTAAGAAACAACAACGACAAGTTACAGACAACGACAAACTACAGACAACCTACAGTACCCGTGACCATTAATCATTCGGGATAATAGATAATAGACCGAAAGCTTGAGGAGTCAAGCCTACCGAGAATCGGTTCGCTGAGACAAAAGGAACTGGAGAATCCGCGTGCTCAGGCCGCAACCAACAACCTGTAACCAACAAACACCAAAGCTAAGTTACATATGTGTTAAGGGAGAAACCACTCGGTTAAACAAACCAATGCACGCTGAGAAAACCACCATAGTTACCTAAGCAAGCAGAGTTGAAATTGAGCCATAGCGTCGTCATAGATGAGTTGCAGAGCTGGAGACCAAAGGAGCAAAGTGGGTAAGCAATAGTAACAGAAGCCGGATAGATTGAAGCAAGGACGGAAGACATTACCTGTTCGAGCCAACGAGCGACCGCCAGAGTAACCCTGTGCTCAGAGCAGTCACCAACATTCACGAAATGAAAACCCAGAGTGGCGGAAAGCATGAGATTCGATAACCATACTTGAGCCGTAGAAGTAACAAGAGTTCGAGAGTAAACCCCTAACAGCATCACATACACAGGTCCACAAACAAACGAGAAAGAAATCGAAAAAGCAACCCTGACCGAACCATATACTCAGGTCCACATACAGCGAACAAGAATACAAAGGGCGAATGCAACAGAAAACCATTTACAAAGCACATGCAGTTATAAAAGCAACAGTCAGGAACTTACCAGATTCGAATCACCCGAGAACAACCAGTATTCACCATTACAAATGAAACAGTGTTCCACAGAACAAACCCAGAAAACCCTCGCAGACATTCCTAGCGGAAAGAACAATCCAGAATAACCAAAAGAGCCAGTTGCTTGACACAAAGAGCGAGTCGGAACCAGGATTGAGGCGTTAGGGCGAGCCATAAATGCCGCCTTAAACTCACAACTACAACCCACAGTGAAGAAATCTCCACGGAAAATCTCCACGTGAGAACACAAGCTGATATTTGTGGACACGTCATCACATACGGACGTGTGGAACAGCGGGCCCTTTGGGCTGGGTTACACGAGCATAGTTAAGTAGATTGAGAATATGGAAGTAGGGCGACAAGGATGAGGCCGAGGTGCTCGTAGAATGGTAGATGAAGTGTTACGAGAGGAACTCAGAGTTCTTACTGCTCGTTTGGAAGCAGTAGAGGCAGGTAGACGAAGAGATTCAGAAATGGGCGATGTAAGTGAAGAGGAAGTAGAAGTGGCAGCAGATGGACCTGAAGGTGACACAGAGGTGAAATTGTTAAAGTCTGTTTTACTAGCAAACAACAGACCTAAACCAGAGCTCCAGACGTACGACGGCAACCTGTCTATCGATGTTTTGTTGGATTGGATTAGTGAGATGGGCAAGTATTTTGAGTGCGAGGAAGTTAGCGAAGATCGTAGAGTCAAATTCGCAGCGACGAACCTGAAGGGACATGCAGCCCTATGGTGGGATAGTGTCCAGAACGAGAGGAAGAGGTTGAATAAAGCGCCGATTAAAACTTGGTCAAGAATGGTGGCCAAGTTGAAGGGCAGATTTATGCCAAGGGACTATCAAATTGCATTACATAGGCAGGTACAGAATTTGAGGCAGAGAGGATTGACTATAAAGGAGTACACGAAGGAGTTCTACCGAGTGAATTTGCGAGCCGGATATACAGAAGATACCGCAAAAAGGACAGCCAGGTATGTTAATGGGCTGAGAATGGAAATTCTAGATGAAATAAGCATTTTGTCTCCAAATAATACCGAGGAGGCATACCAAAGCGCAATAAAAGTGGAGGAGAAAATTACCAGAAGGCAGAATGCCCGGAGAGGACGAGGATCCAGCAGAGGGAATGGCCAGTCCTATGGCAGGCGCCGGACTGTTAGCAGCAGTGAGGAAGCCAGCAGTTCGAAAACTTCAGGAACAACAGAGAAAGGAGACAGTATGAGAGGTGGCAGATCGTCCCAGCGCGGCAGAGGAAATGGTCGAGGAAGAGGGGCTGGTTATCAGTGTTATAGATGCCACAAGTGGGGGCATCGCTCGTTTGAGTGTCCAGAAGCAGATTCAGCTGGACAGCGGGGTGCGTACGTGGCGCAACCGGAGGAAATAGCAGCACTCCCTCAAGAGGCAGAGAATACCCCAGAGGCAGGAGAAGCTTTGGTGCTACATAAGGTGCTATTGAAACCAGTCGACGAGAGTACCGAACAGACACAACGGAAAGCTCTGTTCAGGAAGATTTGCAAATCACAGGGTAAGTGTTGTAGAATGATAATTGACGGTGGAAGTACTGACAATTTAGTATCCACAGAAATGGTAGAAAAACTGGGCTTGAAACGCCTAAAGCATCCCAGTCCATCTGGAGTTTCATGGTTACAAAAGGGCCACCAATTGCTGGTGGATGAGCAAAGCAAGGTTGAGTTTTAGATAGGCAGATATAAGGACAAGATAATCTACGACATCATGCCAATGGACATATGTCACATATTGCTGGGCAAGCCTTGACAATATGATAGGAAGGTAACACACGATGGAGTGGTGAATTGTTATAAATTCGAGAAAGACGGGGTCAGGCATACCCTTGTGCCTATCAAGGAAGAGAAAGGAGCAACTGAAACAAGTGAAACCAAAGCATTACTAGTGAGTGGAAAGCGGTTTTTAAAACAGGTAGAGGGCAGCGAAATAGGTTATGCGATAGTCAAGAAAACAAGGACAGTTCTGTTACACACTGAAATATCATATTTTCCCATAGAGATACAACAAATGTTGGAAGAGTTTACAGACATAGTTGTAGATGACTTGCCAGACAAGTTGCCCCCCAGGCAGAGTATTAGTCACCACATTGATTTTATACCCGGAGCCAGCTTGCCAAATAAAGCAGCCTACCGGATGAGCCCCAAGGATAATGAAGAAATCAGGAAACCGGTGCAAGAACTGTTGGACAAAGGTTTAATAAGGGAAAGCTTGAGCCCATGTGCTGTGCCAACAGTCCTCGCTCCCAAGAAGGGAGGAGAATGGCGGATGTGCACCGACTCAAGAGCCATCAATAAAATCACCATCCAGTACAAATTTCCGCTACCGTGAATGGATGATATGATGGATTGTTTAAGTGGGGCGACTTATTTCTCCAAAATAGATTTAAAAAGCGAGTATCATGGGATTCGGATATGGGAGGGGGACGAGTGGAAGACGACCTTTAAAACAAATGAGGGGCTGTATGAGTGGCTGGTCATGCCATTTGGGCTGAGTAATGCACCAACACATTCATGAGACTAATGAATGAGATGCTGAAGGAATATATTGGAAAGTTTGTGATAGTTTATTTAGATAACATTCTTATTTTCAGCAGAACAAAAGAAGAACACCTTCGACATGTGCGTAAAGTGTTGGAGAAACTACAACAGAACAAACTACTGATAAACTTGAAGAAATGTACTTTTCTGGAGAAGGAATTAATTTATTTGGGGTTTGTGATAGCAGAAAATGAACTGAAGATGGATCCGGAGAAGGTAGCGGCAATAGTAAATTGGTTGTCTCCGAAAAAATTATTTGAGGTACGTAGTTTCCACGGATTGGCAAGTTTTTATAGGTTATTAAGAACTTCAGTGGAATTTGTGCACCCATGCTGGATACCATCAAAAAGGCCAGCCAGCCTTTTCGGTGGACAAAAGCAGCGGAGAAAAGTTTTCAGTTATTGAAGAGGAAGATTACTGAGAGGCCGATCCTAAGGCTACCAGATTTCCAGAAATTGTTTCAGGTACGTTGTGACGCTAGCGGGACAACAATCGGGGCTGTACTCAGTCAGGAGGACAAACCTGTGGCATTCTTCAGCGAGAAGTTGAATGAGAGTAGGCAAAAATACCCCTCATATGACAAAGAGTTTTATGCAATTGTACAGGCCTTAAGACACTGGAGGCATTATTTACTGGGGAATGAATTCGTGCTATTTTCGGATAATTCTGCACTACAATATGTAATGCAGCAACACAAACTCAACCACAAACATGCCAAATGGGTGGAGTATTTACAAAGTTTTAATTTCGTGCTGAAGCACATTAGTGGGCAAGCAAACAAGGTGGCCGACGCATTGAATTAAAAGGCTTTACTTTTGCAGGAGAGTGTTGTACAGGTGTTGGGTTTTGAGCATTTACGGGACCTTTACTAGACGGATACAGATTTCAGAGAAGCCTGTGAGGCGTGCCACAACCCTTTGATAAGGGGTAACAGTCCTTGGTTGGACTATAATATATAGGAAAATTTGTTGTTTAAAGGAGGAAAATTCTGCATACCCAAGTGTTCAATGAGGGAGAATATTATTCGCGAGAAACACAGTGGGGGTTTGGTCAGACACTTCGGCATAGATAAGACCCTAGAACAACTTAGTCATTTCTATTTTTGGCCAAGAATGCGACGAGACGTACAACGTTTTGTGACTAAGTGTAAAGTGTGCCAATTGGCAAAGGGGCACAGCCAGAACACAGGACTGTATGCACCGTTACCTGTCCCAAGCAGGTCGTGGGATTCTGTCAGTCTAGATTTTGTTTTAGGACTGCCAAAGACACAGAGAGGATATGATTCAGTAATGGTAGTGGTGGACAGGTTCTCGAAAATGGCACATTTTATACCTTGCCGGAAAACTAGTGACGCCACCCACGTGGCCCACTTGTTTTTCAATGAGATTGTTAGGTTACATGGATTACCCAAAACTGTCCTTTCGGACAGGGACGTGAAATTCACGGGACATTTTTGGCGTACCTTATGGAAAAAAATGAACACACACTTAAGCTACAGTTTTGCATATCACCCGCAAACTGACGGGCAGACAGAAGTTGTGAACAGGAGTTTGGGAAACCTGTTACGCAGCTTAGTCGGGGAGAATTCACGGATGTGGGACCGAGTGCTAGCGCAAACAGAGTTCGCCTACAACGACTCGCCTAACCGTAGCACAGGTTTCAGTCCCTTTCAGATCCTATATGGCATGCACCCTCACGGAGTGCATGAGCTTCAGGATCTTGGCTTACAGGAATGACGGAGTGCAAACGGAGAGGATTTTGCTAACGCAATGAGAGACTTACACGAACAGGTGAAGGCAAAATTACAGGACAACAGCTTAAAATACAAACAACATGCAGATTTAAAGAGGAGGGAAGTTCAGTTTGAAGTGGGGGACGAAGTCCTTGCACACCTACGTAAGGAACGTTTCCCTAAGGGTACATACAATAAACTGAAGTATAAAAAGATAGGGCCTTGTAAAGTCCTTCAGAAATTTTCGGCAAATGCCTACGAGATACAATTGCCACCCGGGATAGGCATTTCACCTATCTTTAACGTAGCAGATCTGTTCCCGTACACGGATGACCCCACGGAGGAAAAAGAAGATGGACCCGGACAATCCACACAGAATGCCCAGGAGGATGGAGAAACTTGGAAGAGACAGATGCCTTATGTTCAACCTCCTGAGATCGAAGGCATCCTCGAAACTCAGGTGGCTAGATGTACTCAGCGGAAGAACTACTTACAGTACCTGGTCAAGTGGAAGGACCGTATGATTGAGGACAACTCATGGCTTGACGCCAGGCAGATTGCACAAACAGGAACTTCGGTCGAGGAGCTCATGGACCGGAGTCATGATCTCCTTTTACCCCGGGAGCCTGATGCAGGAGCATCTAGCTCGACATAACCGGGCAAAGTCTCAACCAGGTTTGAAGGTTATTGATCAACTGGATTATTTTATTTTTACGTATTCATGAGATAGTTTTTTTAATTAACTGGTTTTTTTTTAACAGAGTCGGTAAATTTAGTCACAGTTAGTTAGACACCTAGAATTACTGTAGTTCGAACAATAGCTAGGGAATAGTTTGTTAAATTAGGAGAGAAATGACAAACTGCTCATACAAATCTTGTAATGTCAGACAAATATGGTTATCAATGATAACAAGATCTTTTTGTAACTAAATCCTATGGCAGTTTGATTAACTGCAAAATCAACTGAAATGGAAGGGCATAAAAGCCAAAATGTAACAGAGGGAAAGGGTTCAACAATTTCAGAAGGAGAGTAATAAAACAAACAATATACAAATATAGATCTCTCAGACCATTGTCCATCTGCAAACATTTTTATTGTTCATTCTAGTATTAGTTTTTTGTTACAGTTTGATAAAGAAACAAATTGAGAATGCCTATGTAACGCACTGTTCTACACCTCGAATATAAACACACAATTTATCTCCAACTTGGACGGATTTCCGTACATATCCAAGCAAAGAACCGAGAGGCACAAACAACTGAAGTACAGGACAAAATAATTGCACACAGAAAGCGACCACGACAAAATAATTGCACACAGAAAGCGACCACAGAACAAAGGTAATTCTGCTACGCATTTTTTTTGCATTCCATTGAGAAATCGAAATCTATTGCCAAGGCATTACTATTAATTATTGTCAAACATAACATATATGTATACCACGGGTTCCATCCCCGTAAGCTAAACACAATTAAGTGTGTAACTGAAGTAGCATTACAACCGAAACCCTTGGCGAGGGTTCATCCATAGCCAATGACAACCTTTCTATTCAACGACCATTGTGCAAGTCGAAGGCATAAGAAACAGCAACGACAAGCTACAGACAATGACAAGCTACAGACAACGACAAACTACAGACAACCTACAGTACCCGTGACCATTAATCATTCAGGATAATAGATAATAGACCGAAAGCTTGAGGAGTCAGGCCTACCGAGAATCGGTTCGCTCAGACAAAAGGAACTGGAGAATCCGCGTGCTCAGGCCGCAACCAACAACCTGTAACCAACAAACACCAAAGCTAAGTTACATATGTGTTAAGGGAGAAACCACTCGGTTAAACAAACCAATGCACGCTGAGAAAACCACCATAGTTACCTGAGCAAGCAGAGTTGAAATTGAGCCATAGCGTCATCACGGATGAGTTGCAGAGCTGGAGACCAAAGGAGCAAAGTGGGTAAGCAATAGTAACAAAATCCGGATAGATTGAAGCAGGGACTAAGACATTACCTGTTCGAGCCAACGAGCGACCGCCAAAGTAACCCTGTGCTCAGAGCAGTCATCAACATTCACGAAATGAAAACCCAGAGTAGTGGAAAGCATGAGATTCGATAACCAGACTTGAGCCGTAGAAGTAACAAGAGTTCGAGAGTAAACCCCTAACAGCATCACATACGCAGGTCCACAAACAAACGAGAAAGAAATCGAAAAGCAACCCTGACCGAACCATATACTCAGGTCCACATACAGCGAACAAGAATACGAAGGGCGAATCCGACAGAAAACCATTTACAGAGCACATGCAGTTATAAAAGCAACAATCAGGTACTTACCAGATTCGAATCAACACCACAGAGCCGAGCGACATCAACATACAAGCGAAAATTTCCATAAGTTCACGGCCAAGTCGAGTGGAGGAGCATTCGGGGACAATTACCACCCGAGAACAACCAGTATTCACCATTACAAACGAAACAATGTTTCATAGAACAAACCCAGAAAACCCTCGCAGACATTCCCAACGGAAAGAACAATCCAGAATAACCAAAAGAGCCGGTTGCTTGGCACAAAGAGCGAGTTGGAACCTGGATCGAGGTGTTAGGGCGAGCCATAAATGTCGCCTTAAACTCACAACTACAACCCACAGTGAAGAAATCTCCACAGACAATCTCCACGCGAGAACACAAGCTGATATTTGTGGACACGTCATCACATACGGACGTGTGGAACAGCGGGCCCTTTGGACTGGGTTACACCATCTGCTATGGGTGCTTCTAAGAAGAACCCATAAGAACCAGGTTTTTCTATGAAGAACCGAGTTCTCCATTAAAAAAATTTGGGTTCTTTTGTCTTGACAGGTACGAAGAACCTTGATGATGGGTACTTGGAACCCCAAAGTCGGGTTCTTTGGAGTTCATTTTAGCTAGTTCTGCATCTTTCGAGAGGAATTGGAGTACTTATGCCTTTATCCATTCAGTAAAGAGAAATAGGTTGGGCTCAAATTTTTAATTATTTTTTATAGGCTCTATAAAATTTTGGCAATTTTTAGGGTAAAATAATTTTATACTATAAGCCCATGGGGCGTAGAATAGATAGATAGTGACAGAGTGCTTTGTTAAGACACTCCATGGTCTAAAGGTCGTCGATTTGAAACTCCGGGGGCAAAAATCTAATCATGTTAAGGGTTGTTGTGGCCCAAGCTATGTGTGATCCCAAAGTGATTTTGACGAATTAAATGCCCGTAAGTCTCAGCTACTCAAGCTACAAGTTAGGCATGCCAATCATCTTAGGACTCACATAACCTAGCTTTTATATATATATATATATATCCCATAAAATTTAGGCAAAAAAAATTGATGTATTTAATTTTTGGAAAAAAACATAGAAAATTAGCCTATCTATAAATATTAACCCTTAAAATTTTCCGTGCACTAAAATAATATACTTTTAAGTAATATCTAACTTTAATCTTAAATACTAATTAACAATATAAAATAAAAATAAAGCTTTTTTAAATAATTGACTTTAATCTTATAAAATAAAAATAAAGCTTTTTTAAATAATTGACTTTAATCTTATAAGTGAGATAAAATATTCCATTAACGATTAAAAAAACTATTTCTTTAAAAGCAATTTTTCCAAAGTAAAATTCATAAGTTTAAGGAGAGCTACACATATGTCAGATATTATTTCTGTGATTCACTATAAAAAAAAAGAAGTTATTAAAATATCATATATCTCATGTGAACATTAGTTAGAATTATTGATTTTTAATGAGCTTGAATGGTCTACTTTTTACTCATTACTCATTTTACAGCTGGAGATAATCATAAAGGTGAAAAAGTGGTATTGACCATAAAATCATGTACATGAAATTAACCATCACCCTACAAATTTGAACCAAATAACTAAGAGTCTTTAAAAGATCACACATCCCAAACCACATTTAACTCAAACGCATTAAAGCATGAAATTTTAACAACTATTTTAAAAGTTAGTGTTGGAAATATACCTTTATCCTTATCAAAGTTACATTTGGGTCAACTTGAATTATTGGTGGGTCATTTCTTATAGTTGGACAAGGAAATAGGTTTTTTCTTTGTTTCTATACTATCTCTTTACATGAGGTGTATGCATGATAATAACTACTTATGTTACGATGAATGATTTGAAAAAACTCATCTTATTTTATCTTAGTAAATAAAGTGAGATATTTGTAAGAATGGTTTAATATACAAAAGTGTGTTATCCATTTTTAATAACTAAAAATAAACTTTAAATATTGCATATCTTATTGAAAATTCACCCAAAAAGATATTTAAAAACTTAGGCCTAACTAGGTCAAACTCATTCCCATGTCCAAACCGGTGTAGCTAACCCCTACATGTAAATAACCCCGGGAGCTTCAAATATTAAATTGCAAAACCATGGGCGTCCATAACAAAACTGGTACTGGTTTCATCTTGACTGGAATAGTGCCTTTCCAGGAACGACCTAAGAGATCTTGGATCCTATCCTATGCGTGTGAATTGACCTCATCAAAAGATGTGAGCTAAGCAAAATTATGAGTTCCCCTTACCACCTTTGCTTTTTAAAGTCTGTGTGCCTTCATCGATATTCCAAAAATGGCACATAGAGACAAAAGATGCCCTCAATGTCATCATCAATCAAACCATAGTCTCCCCAATGCATGCAAAGACGTCCAATAGAGAAATTCGGCTCTATATTGCCATGTGCTCTAATCATGTGCTCTAATGCATGCCAGTAAAGAAATCCTAACAATGGAAAATGATAAACACGCTAGAGTCAAAAGTACAATATTTAGGTTGGTGACGTGGCAATAACATAATATTGACAAATGGCACGTCAATGCTATGCTAAAATAAAATGATCTTAAATTATATAATGGCAAGTAAAAACTATATGAAATAAAATATTAATATAAAATAAATAATTATATTATATTATTTAATTTTGTATTAAAAATGAATTATAATAATAAATATATTATTATTTATTTCAATTTATAATTACAAAATATCAATTATAATAATATGAAAAGTTTCAATAATATATATATATTTATTTATTTTGTTATCAAATAATTTTATTATATTAATATGAAAATACAAAATGAGTTTTATTGGCTCTCTTAGCTTCACTTCAACTGGATTTGTTAGTTAAGAGAGTCCGAGTATAGTGCATAAGTTTTTTCTAGTGAGCTTTTATTTCTGAAGGACTAGATAGTCATACATGCCAAAAGAGAGACAAAATAAGAAGACATCTTGTGGATGATATATCATGGTGGTGGTTGAGGAGGGTGCATAGGAGGAGCTTCCATTAGGCCAAGACACTCATGCATGTGGAAATCTATGTGTTCCACTCTGGTCTTCAATTCATGCAGGCAGTCATTAGTCTGTTGTTGGCTCCTACGTAAGTTGGCCAACCACTCTAGAATCTCTATCTGACTATATTGGATGTCGTTCATATATGCCACTAATGCATTCATGCCCTTATATATATGCTCCCCGAGGATATCTAGGTTGGCATGGATGCCCCTCAATTAATTGCTCAACTAGCGATTCCAAGTTGACTGGAAGGTCCACATGCCTCGAGGAGCGACCTTGGTCCTGGGAAACTTCGCCCTCTCTCTCCATGCTCGCAGAATCTTCAGTATACGAATTTTCTCTATCTGCTCATGTCACAACCTACCCATGTTAACGACCACCTCTACGGGGTCGACCCCTTTTTCAGGGCATATATGCATACAAACTTATAACCTAGACGTGGACCACAATCTGGTCACCAATACCCTCGATGACACCCACCACAAGAACCCAAAACAAACACTGATAGACCAAACTAGGAGGAATGAAGACAGACCCCAGTGCTCGGCAAACCCCACATAGCTCAGGGGTGGCAAAATTCTCGGCCAACCCTAGATAGAGCTTCTAAGCGACGGAAAGACCTGGTAAATTTATAATAATTCCCCACTCTAACCAATACTCCCAGATAGACAATGCTTTGCGACAAACCAGGCTCTGAATATACTTTCTCAGAGCACTAAAACAACAAACACTATGAAACGATTCTAGGGCGGGGCTGGACTGAAAGAACCTTTGAACAATTAGCGACATAATGGAGAAGGACCCAAGGGACACAAAGACTTTCCCACCGAAAATTCGTTGGTGACATGACCATAACCACAACCTAGAGAGGAGTGAGAGCAACTCTACGATGTAAACACCCCACAGGTTGGGCTGCAACAAGAGATCCCAATACCTAAAGCATGAAAATCCCTACAAAGGAAACAAGGTTCCTATAACCATGAAAACAAATGACCTATGACAAAATCAAAAACATAAAGTATGGAATACCTAAATGCCAGTGAACGACTCACAGGAAAGGGGCCAACAACGCTAGCAAAAGTCATCGTTGACGGTTGCAGAACCTAGCCAAAGAAGGAGACCTCTAGGGGAGGATGGTCGCGCTCCTAAATCCCAAATAAACACTTGAGGGTTGATCGGTATAGAAACTTCAAATTAAAACCCTCTGCAATCTCTCACCACCCGTTCGACTCCAAGAGCAAGCCCTCTTGGTGGGCATTGTTGAAAATTGTCACCCTACACTCTCTATTCATCTCCCAATTCACAACAACATTCCACATTTGGCTGAGCAATATAATAAGTATACCCATTGCTTCTAGAGGCTTCATAGTCCAGATATCACATCATTTAATAACCATTATGGCTGAGAGCATGTTTGTCACATGTTAGGTAGGGAGGCCCTGAGGCCATTTGATCCATTGATCGCTCACCCCATCAGGGGAATTTTTAAATATATATTATTATTTTAAATTTGTAGTAGAAATTAATTGCACCGAGAGGGATCGCATCTCTTTTCACTCTAAAAGAAGTTTGCATATCAAGAGAATTGGTCTCTCTCGGCTCTGGGTAGATCCAACGTTAAGATGGATCTAGGTTGGTTTAATTTCCCCTTTAAACAAACTATATTCCACATGAATACCATGGTCAATTATTATTATTATTGTTTTATTTTTATAGGGTTATTTTTATTTTAAGAGTTTTTTCTTAAATGTTTACATTGCATTAATCTTTTAATTTAATTTAATTTAATTTCTATTTGATCTAAGTTGACTTAATCAAAACATTAAACATTACATTTTAACATCTCTACTATACTAGGCAAAGGTCTCTCAATACAACAATGTTGATAAATGACACATCAATGTTAT
>APFE031568979.1:119634-140143 GCA_000404065.3 Pinus taeda
TTTTTTTTCAAAGTAATTTGATGAAAATTTTGTTTTTTTAATTATAAGTTTAAGTTGTAAGTGGTCCATTTGTAACATTTATAAAATAATTATATTCAGTGTAATAATAACAATCAAGCTTTTAAAGTTATCAATTCTCAAGAAATTCATATTTATATTAAAAAAGTAAAAAAATAATAATAATCATAATACAAATGAAAAAGTATTTTTATATCAATTTCAACTCAAACTTGATGGAGTATGAAAACTTTCACTGAAAGGCGACAAAACGAAAAAATAGGAGTAGTCTAGCTAGGTGGAGGAATTGCCCTGATTTCATTCCCGGCAGGGAAAAAATCCGGCTTTGATTGACATTCCTTCAACCCCTCTGACGTGGCTCCATTTGATGTGACTATCAGAATCAGTCAGAATTACAATCTTTCCAGATCTGATCTAGTCACATTCTTCCGTCCAGCTAAGCATCAGCTGCTTGACTACTCTGCTCGTTAATGCAATGAGGGTAGCGGGTGGGCGACTTGAATTCAAAATCGGGCCAAAACAAAATGTGCTAGAACTCCTCGACCTCCTTGTGTATCCAGAACTCCTCGACCTTCCTGTGCCTCCATAACTCCTCGACCTCCCTGCACCTCCAGAACTCCTTTACCTCCCTATGCCTTCGAAACTCCTCGACATCCTTGCGCCTCTAGAACTCCTTGACCTCCCTGCGCAAAACTTCTGAACTGTAAGTATCCATAAGCATGCGCTGCCTTTCGACCTCTTGCTTTTGTCATGTCCAACCTATTCCAATGAGATGTGGTATGGATGATTTTCAGGTTTTGGATACCTGCTATAAATAAGGAGAAATTATAAATATATGGGTTTTCTTATCATCAATTTAATTTTACGGAGTTGGAACTATGAAGGAAACATATGATCAGAGCGATAAATCCTACGTGCCCAGACAAATCCCAATACATGTGAAAAAATAATGGCAAACACACAATTTTTGAATTATTCTTGGTCATAGTAGTATGCAAACTTAACCTCATCACATAATGACCTTAGAACAATATTTTGCATATGTGTTTGTCCATTTGTTTATTTGTTCACCAGCTCATAATTTCCCAACCTCTGTAGATGAATAAGCTCATGTCCTATTACCATATTTAACAAAGATAAAAGTTGATGCTTACTGCTCAACAATGTTATTTGTAATCCAAGAATAAGTCCTTTGAATTATGCTAAGGAGTACTCTGCAAACTTAAGCTCATCATATAATGGCCTTAGAACAATATTATGCATATGTGTTTGTCCATTTGTCTAGTTGTTCACCAGCTCAAGATTCCCCAGTGTCTGTAGATGAATAAGCTCATGTCCTATTACCATGTTTAACAAAGAAAAAGGTTGATGCTTACTGCTCAACAATGTTATTTGTACCTGCACTTAAGCCAATTTTGAAGAAGATCTTATGTGCTTCATTTAGATAAATAACACGCCATGCGAATATATGGGTACTTTGGCATGCACCATCAATACACATGCATGAGATTTATCTACCTCCATATTATCTATCTTCCTTGGTAATATTTTATTAATAGAGTTTGAATCCTTCATCTAATTGATTGCACCTGAATTGGAGGGATCTCCTTACCTCCAAAAGTAATTGAGTTTCTAGTGAATTAAATGTCACTCGAGTCATTTAGAGGAAAATAGATATAAAGATCTTAAAGGATATGTTCTTGAACTAAACCTTTATACAGTCTAGCAAGGTGCACTCCTGCTAAGAGTTTTGTCCTCTAACCAAGAGGAGAATGACCTTCCTGAGCCAATTGTTTCCACTATAGGTCTACAAAGAAATCAAATTCTCGACCTTTATGTGGCATTTCTATGTGACACTTCCCATGTTGTGTCAAAGCTTGAAGCTTTTATTTCTATAGCCAGTCAAAAATAAACTTTGGACTTTGTTGTAACTTTAACTTTCCAAATCTTCTCCCACCATCATGGAGCATCTCCTATCTCTTCAAACATTGTTCTGTAAGTCTGAACCATCCTCCCTACATATTCCTATCGACATTCTAGAGCTTGACCGACCAAATGTAATGCCTCTGCATTCAGTGAACCTTGACTCCAAAGGTTAGTATTTATTGGATCTTCAATACCTCTGCTAAAAACTTGCATTAGGGTCCAAAAGAAGAAAACTCTGCTTCATTTACATAACAACCCTAGTGAAAATTCCATGTAATAAAAGTTAATAAAGGAAAAATAATAACCACGATTGATGGGACACTTATTCCAAGATGAATGTTGAACAAAATCCTAGTGACAGGGATCACTTGTGATTTTAATGGCTAAGGAAATTGGCAAAGGCAATGGCTAAGGCTTTGGAAAGGCAAAGTGGCAGTTTTGGCACATTTATTTATGAAAATAATGGAAATTAGGAGAAAAGGGAGGTGAAAGGTCACAGGTTGCATGTGAGGAGGAAAATGAAGGAAAATAATGGAAAATGAAGAAAATAGAGGCCTCATTCATAAAAAGGCTTATGAGGATCAATTGGTAACCTTTTGTCAGTTTAGTTTTGGAGTTCTCTCATTATTCTCTCTCTCTCATACTCTTGATTACTTAGAGTTTTTTAAGAGAACTTTTGGAGGGTATGGCGTACTTGGATTTTTGGAGCAAGAAGGCAAAGGAAGAGTAGGAAAGTGCAAGAGGACATCGAGATCAGCAGCTACATCGGAATTTTCTTGCAGGTACTGAGTTGCATGTATCTTTTCCTCACTAGTTTTGGAATGCATGGCATATGCATGTGGATTTTTGGTCATGATCTGTCACTGGCATGGAGGATTGCCTAGATTGACAATGGATTGCCTAGTGTTGCCATTTCCTGGATAACCATGGAGTTTGTGGGTTTATTTCCTTGTTTTGTTTTGCTTGGTTCCCATGTTTCCTTAGCTTGGGTTGAGTTATTAGTTCCTGGAAGCCCTGGTTGGACAAACGCTCTGGAAGCCCTGTAACATCTTGAGTTGAGTTATTAGTCCTGGAAGCCTTGGTTATTTGAGTTACTAGTCCTAGAAGCCTTGTTTGGACAAATGCTCTAGAAGCCCGATGACAGCTGTGGGTTGAGTTACTAGTCCTTGAAGCCTTGGTTGGAACAAACGCTATGGAAGCCCTGGAAGGCTTGGATGGAGACCAATTTGATGATGGTTTTTTGATGTCCATTCGTGAGGTGGAATCATTTTTTAATGGGTTGAGGTGGATGGCCTTTGGAAGCCCTGAATGATTTTTTGATTGATGTGTTCTATGAGATCCCACATTCATGCTTGGCATATGGCACGAGGGTGAATGGATGAAGAGAGACTTGGCGCAGCCATTCTACGGTCAGGTGGAACATGGAAGTCTCATCCCATGTATGGGTTTTGCACCATAGATATGAGGTTATTTCTCCTTGTAAATCTATGAGTATTATACTGTATTATATGTGGTTTATATGGTTGTGATTTCAAGGGTGTTTATGTTAATATTATGCTAGTTATTTATATGTTTTATGACAATAGCTATGTATGGATCTCCTCTTGTTTTTACTTGTAAATGAATGATCAATGTATATGTGACGTAATGGATGAAATGGAAGTTGATGTGTTGAGGCATCAATGCTTCTTAGCGATTCTCAGCTAAGTATGAGACCCCTATGCTCAGATATGTTATTTACACCTGTAGATTACATATTCGTGATATGTTTGACGAAATCCCTGTCATGGCTAGTAGGGGTCCAGTCAATGTCTTACTCAAGAAATTTCATTAGCACTGTTGTTTTCATGTTATCTTGTTGTTATGAAGGTATCATGCAATTTTGGGTAGTGACCTAGGCCCTAGGCCTGAAAATGTGGCTTAATTCCTAGGGATGCTAGCACAAAAATGCCAAAGAGAGTCCCTGGATGATGGATTGCATGTCTGTGAGAGTGTCTAGAGGTCCCTGGACGTTGGCATGCCTATAACATGAGAGCGTATAGAGATCAAGTTGTCCAAAATTTCAGTGGGACCTGGGGATGGCTGCCTGAAAGGTTGGATTGGTTCCCTATGGTTCTAATGTTGATGTTGAATGTTTGTATGGTAATGATCAAATGTTAGTACATAAAGACAAGGATTCTAATCAGGAGAATAGAACAAGAAGACAGGTTGGAAGCCTATAAGGTGTTGGACTTGTGGCAAAGATCATCGCAAGAGAGATTGTCCACAGAATTAGGGTGGTAGGCCTCAGATATATAGTGCGCATGAGGCACAAACTATTGAGGATGTTGGTCATAGTGTTTCTCGCATTTATGCAACATTGGATAACAAACAGGTAGACCATCAATCATCTATCATTGAGATGGATGATAATCTTTATGATCAATTTATTTCTATTTTGATTGACCCTCGATCTAATTATAGCTATGTTAGTCCTGACTTGGTGGATAATTGTGGTTTGAGTAAGGAATTGCATGCAAAGTCTTGGTTAGTGAAATTGGCTACAGGTAAGAAGAAGCGAGTTCATCATTAGGTAAGAGCTTGTGCATTTGATTTGAATGGTATGCCTACCGCAACACATTTGAATGTATTACCATTGGGATCATACAACATGTTGTTGGGCATGGATTGGTTGTATCTTCATAGAACCAAGGTGGATTGTTATGACAAAGATATTGAGTGTGTTGATGAAAATGGGGAACCAAGAGCCTTACAAGGAAAGAAGAAAGCCACATTAGTTAGGATGGTCACAACTATGCAAGCAAAGTGTAGTCGCGGGAAAGGGTGTATGTCATTTGCAGTGCACATTTCTAGTGATAAGGGTAAGGAAGTTGAGGATGCATATGTGTTGAGCAAGTACCCAATTTTCTGCAGTTCAAGGATGTATTTCCTGAGGACATTCCAGAGTTGCCACCTCACAGGGAGGTAGAATTTTCTATTGAGTTGGTGCAAGGAGTAGCTCTAGCACCAAAAGCACCTTATAGGATGAGCACACCTGAGTTGGTGGAGTTGAAGCTACAGTTGAATGAAATGTTGGACAAGGGGTACATTAGGCCAAGTGTATCACCATGGGGCGCACTGGTATTATTTTTGAAGAATAAAGATGGTACTTTCATATTATGCAGGAAGTTGAACAAAGTGACCATCAAGAATATGTACATGTTGCCGAGGATTGATGACTTGTTCGATTAGTTGAAGGGAGCAACAATGTTCTCGAAGATCAAATTGAGATCCAGATATCATCAGGTAGGCATCAAAGAGGAGGACATTTACAAGACAACATTCTGGACTAGGTATGGGAATTATGAGTTTGTTTTAGTTCCATCCGGTTTGATTAATTCTCCAACTACATTTATGTTCTTGATGAATAGTGTGTTGCATCCTTACTTGGATTAGTTCGTTATTGTGTTCATTGATGACATATTGGTATATTCTAAAAATGAGGAAGAGCACACTGAGCATTTGGCAACAGTGTTGAGGTTTTTGAGAGAGCATTAGTTGTACGCTAAGCTCAACAAGTTTAGTTTCTTTTAGACTTAGGCACACTACTTGGGACATGTTGCTTCAAAGGAGGGCATTGCAGTAGATCTAGAAAAGATAAGGGCCATCATGGAGTAGGTAGCTCCTAAGAATGTAGATGAGGTGAGATATTTTATGGGGTTGGTAGGCTATTATAGGAGGTTCATCAGGAACTTCTCATAGATTACTTATCCTATCACATCATTGTAGAGGAAAGGTAAGAATTTTGAATGGATAGAAGAGTGTGAGGCTAGTTTTGAGCAGCTCAAGAAATTGTTGAAACATGCACCAATGTTAAAGATTGTAGATTCAGATAAATAGCTTGTAGTATGCACAGATGCTTGCAAGAAAGGACTTGGTGGAGTCCTTATGCAGGATGGATAGGTGGTATGCTATGAGTTGTAGAAATTGAATGAGCACGAGAAGAACTACCTCACACATGATCTTGAGTTAGCAGCGATCATACATGCATTGAATATGTGGAGGCACTATCTTCTTGGCAGGACTAATGAGTGACCACAATGGTTTGTGGTATCTATTTGACCAACTGAATTTGAATGGTAGGCATGCTCGATGGTTGGCTATGATAAGTGAGTTTGATTTTGAGATTAGGTACATCAAAGGCAAAGAAAACATAGTGGAAGATGCTCTTAGCAGATGGATATAGGTAAATCACTTAGTAGCTATGAGCTCCTATGGGACAAATCTACAGGATAGGATCTTGTAGGCAGGTTAGAAGAATGTTAGGTACATGGAGATTATGCACAGGTTGCAGCAGAGTACAGGTACATGTACAAGTGATAGTACATGTATAGGTGCATGTGATAGTATAGGTACAAGTACAGGTGATAGTACAGGCACAGGTGATAATACATGTACATGTACAGGTACAGGTGCAGTTGCATAGGGTGTGGATTATTTTCTTAAAGTGGATGGACTAGTTAGATTCAAAGACAGGATATATGTGTCAGACAATAGTGAGCTCAAAAAGGTGATCTTGCAAGAGTTTCATGCGAAACCATATTTTGGTCACCCATGTTATCAGAAGACATTGACTGCAATAAAGAAGTTTTATTATTGGGCGAACCTGAAGAGGGATTGTTAGGAATGGGATCCCCTAAGGATAGTTTTGGGCTAAAAGTCCATGTTTTGGGTCAAATTTTGTAATAAAATTGTAAATTCTCCGCATTTTGTGGTCGTGGAGCACGAAGGTGTCATGAGTCATAAAGGGTTGTCTGCCCTTAATTTTGTAAAGTAAAGTTGGCTATAAAGATCTACCCATGGTCCGCGGACCATTGGATTGTATAAAAAGAGCTAAGTAAATAAGCTCTAAGTAAAAAAATAAAAACAAGTCATGAATTTTAGTAAGAAGTCTTGAGCGATAAAGAGAGAAGTCTAAGTTTAGGGCATAACATAGGTAGAGGCTCTACAACTGAGTGCACAAAGGCCTAGGGTAGAAGTCCACAGCTGAGTGCGTGGAGCCCTGTAGCTATGTGTGCATGGCGGGTAGAGTCCATAATCATCTGAAGATATCAATAAAGAGAAGTATTCTACAAATTATGTGTCTTTGTTTCCTGTTAATGCATCTTGTCATATTGTGTATGAATTTCATTTATAATACTTATGGGATGCGTGAATGTATGTAATTATGTTGAATAATTAAATGTAAATAAGGATATCTGTTTACGTGGTGCTAACTGTGATTGTTTAATGAGATAAAGAAGACACTTAAGCTAGTTTGGGAATTTGTTCTATACGCTGCTTTAGCAGCACGAAAGTACCTAAATCGCAGGTCAAGGCTACGCGAAGGTTAGTCGTACCCTTTCGCAGGGGTATCGAAGGGAGGAATCAAGCGCTAGGCAGACAAAGCCCTAGAACTTAATGACCTGCGCGAAAGCAAGAATAGAAGGAATAAAATGACATCACGACCATCTTAGGGTGTAGAAACTTGGTTCCAACATCTCCCCATCCTGCTTCGGGTGAGACTTCGATCTGAGCTCTGCGGGCTGATGCCGAAAGGGCTAGTATTGTAGGGATTTGTTTGGCTAACTAACGTTGAACATGGGTCACGCCCCAACAAGCCAACAAATGGTTCCATTGTCAGGACTGAAATCTACATAAAAGATGTGTGATGTCGTATCAGTGGAATCCAACTAAGAAAGATATCGGAGATTGGTTAGATAAGAAGATCCATGAATTCACGACACAAGAGAACAGGAGTCCATGACTGACAAAGGAACAGTGGTTGGACAGGTACCTATATACAGAAATACACGAGACCTTTTTATGTTCCTTTCTGGTTGAGCTATATGAGTGGATCACGAAGCTAGCAGATAGCCAAGGAAGGTGGAGACTTGACAATCCTATTGTTTGGACTCCGAAGTTAGTATAGAGACTGGAAGCCTCTGTGGACAAGATTTCGCGCGCTGTCGATTATTGGCTCAATCACACACCTCATTCAGCTACAGTGAGGCATAGTGGTGCTTTTTCAAAGGTCTGTTAGATAAGTACTTGAAATCTTTGAATACCTAGATTGAAATGTTATTGTGCAAAAAGAAGGTTATGTAGCTACCTTGATGTTTGGAGCTACGCGAAGCGGAAAATATTATAGGAACGAAGGAAGAAAGGGTCCTGAATATAGTCCATTGATTTCACCTCCATTGGGTGACGAAGAGGGAGTAGCGCAGGCTTCTCCGTGAAGTTCTATTTAGTTAATAAGACAAGGATTCTCGTGAATGCCACCTCCACCCACAACACCTCCAACTTCACCACCGTCACTTGCGACTTCACCCGTACCACCTCCACCTCCATCGCGGTTCAGCATGGCAAATTCAGTGAAGTTGCCTTTGTTTAAAGGCTTGGTAAATGAGGACCCAGACTAGTTCTGGTTCATGGTGAAAGTTGTATGGGAAGCTCAAGGTGTTACAGATGATCACTTGAAGAAGGCAACACTAGTTAATGTGTTGCAAGATCGCGCACTAACTTGGTACTTTAAGTACTCTAATGATAACCCAAATGTTGGAGTGGTAGACATCTAGACCACGCTGAACAAAGAATTCAGTAGGCCTAGCTCTGAGGCATAGCCGATTGTGGAGTTCAAAGAAATCACGATGAAGCCAGGCGAGACACCTTAGGAATTAGATTCGAGGTTGAAGTGTCAGATCCATGGAGCTAATATGAACTTGATAGACGGACAACATCGCAAATGGTTTGTGGCTTCGCTCCTGCCACACCTAAGGGTTGGACTGTCATAGTAGAAGATAAAGACTCAGGCAAAGGCCTTGGAGATTGCAATGAGACTGCATGAAACACCGATGCAAGATCCAAATCTGGGGGTTCGACAAATACATGCGTAGTTGAAAATTTTGTGCCTTGGGATGTAAATTTTGACGCAGGACAGAACAGTTCGACCAGAGGTGCGCAAAGAGGTATGGTGCCTAAAATGCAAGGGTTAGGGGCATGACAAAGACCATTGCCCGGTCTTTACGAACTACATGGAAGGAGGAGGACTAATGCCTTTGAGGCCGGAAGCTCAAGCAGGACCAAGCACGGGGTCTGCATTGTGGTGCGCTATATGTCAGGTAGCAGGAAAACATGCCACAGATAACTGTCGTTTGTTGCAGAAGTTTGTACAAACGCCATAGAAACTATTATGCAACTTTTGTAGGTCAGTAGGGCATGATGAGTACAACTGTAGGAGCTATGAATTGATGATGGATAGAACACTCGCCTATAGGGTTCAGGCAAAAACGTGGCCCCCTGACCAAAGCACAGGGATGACGTGGATAGGCTTTCAGAGGCACAAACGAGGCCGAGGTGGAGGAGGACTTGGCAGAGGTCAGGTACAACTGATTTGCTACAATTGCGGAGGACTAGGACACTATGCTCGCCATTGCACTAACCTAATGCATCTGTCGTGCAATTATTGCACTCTGTTTGATCATGAGATGGAGGATTGTCCTACACTGATAGTGAGGATATGCGACAAAGGGGCGCTATCACCTCAATTGACTCAGAACCTGCCGATGATGAGGTCTGAGCCTCACAAAGAGGTTCTGAATGTAAATATAGTGCTCTGAAGTGGAATTGCGATAGGAGATGATAAGGGGAAATAGCCCGGAGACAGTGCATGGGTTCACAAAGCTCTAACGAAGGAGGTTAACTTTGATTTGGAGTGCGCACGCGAAACATTCATGGAAGCAAAGAAGAGCTTCGCTAAGGCCTCCACCTCAGGAAGCAAGGATAAGTCTGATAAGGAACTGGACCCTTCTATGCTTACTACCTTTCTGGAAACATGCATGAAGTTGTTGCGTGATAGCAAGGATCTTAAGGGATTACAGGAGCTTGTAAATATATGCGTCAAAAACACTTCAGGTGAACCGCACGTGGTACGAAATATTGGTAAGAATAAAAGAAGGACAGGACGGGAGATGAGACTGACCACGCAAATAGGAGAGTATGAGATGGATCGAGTTATTTTGGATTTGGGGTCAGACGTGAATGTCCTACCGAAGCAGACTTGGGAATAGATGGGAAGACCTGCGCTACAGTGGTCTTCGATTTAGTTAAGGATGGAAAATCAGCAGAAGATCATCCCCATGGGGCGGTTGTAAGGGGTGACTGTAGATATTGAAGGCACGAGCGCACTAGGTGACTTTGAAATAATAGAAATTGTGGATGATAACAACCCCTACCCTACACTCCTTGGCATTGATTGGGCTACTGACATGAATGGGGTAATCAACCTAAAGAAGCAAAAGATGATATTTGAGAAGAAATAACTCTGTGTAATAGTACCTCTAAATCCTGCTGAAAGATCGCACTATACTGAACCAATCTGCGATTATGAGAGCAATGACGATTTGGACTGTATATATAAGATAACAACGTGAGACCAAGAGTGGGTGAATCTAGTAGTCGATGGATGAATTACATGGGATCTCGAGATTTCCTGCACCTCGGACTCTGATGAAGAACTAGAGTGCTGGCAGAATCAGTTACATGAAGTAACCACACTGAGATGTAACATGATGACCCGGTCACTGCGCTATGTGTCGTCGGAGGTAAGAAATTTGCCTAGATCACCGCACCTATGGAGAAATTGTTGAAAAGGATGTCACATTCTGCTGGAATGAGGACTGTAAGAAGAGCTTGGATGTATTGAAATAAAAGATAGTCACCACGCCAATCCTAGTCTTCCTGAATTGGAAGAAGGAGTTTCATGTACATGTTGACGCGTCGTGTTTAGCGCTGGGAGCAGTACTGACACAAGTTGACGAAGGAGACTTGGACCATCTTATAACGTTCGCAAGTAGAAGGCTATACAAGGTGGAGAGGAACTATTCCACCACCGAGCACGAAGGGTTGGCCATGGTATACGTGCTCTAGAAATTTAGACACTACTTGCTGGGTGGCCATTTTAAGATGTATACAGATCATTCCGCCTTGAAATACTCGGTCAATAAGCCTGTGTTGGAGGGGAGAATCTGCAGGTGGTTGTTATTGTTCAAGAGTATGATTTTGAAGTTATTGTGAAGCCTGGACGACTGAACATGGGACCAAATCATCTTTCGCACATCGAAACAGGGGAAGAGCCCACTAATTTGGAAGAAGGATTGCCTGACACGCAGCTATTTACAGTATGCATTGCGGATGGTCATTTTGAAGATATCATACACTTCTTAATGACAGGAACTGCTCCGGAAGGATACACCATCCAATAAAAGAGGGAGTTAGTGATGCGCGTGACAGACTTTTCTCTCATTGTCGGGCATCTGTATAAAATAGGGTCCAATGCGATATTGCGACGACATGTACTGGAGTTTGAAAGGAGCAGTGTCCTCGTGGACGCTAATGGGGGCGCTATGGGAGGAAATTATGCAGGGAGAGCGACTGTGTAGAAGATTCTACGCACATGGTTGTGGTGGCCAACCCTCCATTAGGATTTGAAAGTGGATCAAAGGGCTAGCAGGCCATCACGAAGGGTTTCTACGTCTTCTAGGTAAACCTTCATCCACTCGTTGGTCTTCTCATCAGTTATCATAGATCAATTACATGTGTTAAAGAGTCTTTGTGTGTTCAAACATCCTTTGCAGATCGCTTTTGGTTCTTGTATCTTGAGTTATTTTCATTAGTACTTACTGTAGAAGTTGCTTAAGTTCTCTTTAACAAACAGTATATTACAAATCGATTGTCTCATTGGAATCAAAAGGAAGTGTTTTCTTTGAAGTTTGTGTTTCGAAAAGTGAAAGTGAAAGTGTTATTATTTTCATAGTTTTCGAAGCATTTTGTGTTGCATTCAAATCATTGATGTCAAAGATATTTTCTTATTTGTTGGCTTGCTTGCATTCTCTTTTACTTTGCACTAGATTGCATTAGTTGCATTTTGAAAAAGAGAAAAATCATCATTATATCTTCAGAAAAATTTTCTTTAAGATTTGTTTTGGCATTGCATTTGCTTATCATGTGAAAGATTAGATTTCATATTTTGCATTTAGCATTTGAAGATTGTCATGGGTGAACTTTTTCATTTGGTTTGATGCATGATTTGAGTGATCTTCTTCCCTATATAGATAACTTTCATTGAATTGAAGGATTTCATTTCATCATCTAGTTTGTATTTTAGGAATAGGTAACATTGTTAAGGCCTTGAAATTGAAACATAATTCGAAGATCAACTTTAAAATCTATCAATTAATCTAAGGAGAATTTGAAACATTAACGTTCATATTTAGTGCTCTAGGCTAGAGTCATGTTCCAACGTCTCTAAAACTTAGCAGTTGTCATTCGCTTCGGCATTAGACAACGCTAACACGAACTTGTGCTCCCCGTACTGTTGCATATATAAAGGGAGACCCCCATAGGTTGAAAACCTTTATCCATAGGAAGCCGAGTTTGACGCCCTATAAACATGATATACCAAACACAACATTTAGGGAGATTGCCTGCATGTATGTCAAGTCCTTGGTAAATTTATTTACTGAGGTGTATATTGTAGTTCATGGTTACTTGGTACTCCTTTTACCTAGATTCACCTATGCAGTCATTTCGATCTTTTCTGACTCTTTAAATTTGAAAAGATCATCGAGCAACTTGTCCTTTCAAGCTCGCTAAACCATCGAAAGTGACTAGAGTCACCTTTTCGTCCTTTTCTCGACTCTTAAAAGATGAAAAGGAAAAGTTTTTATCTCTAAAAAATAACTGCCCATGATAAACATGTTGAACCCAAGCAATTGCTTCTTGGACCAAAATTGAGTAATTCCCTGTTAATTTCGAGATTGTTAAAAGCCCTAAATGAATCTCCTTTCCTTTTTTGCTATTGAGAGGAAGTCATTGGGGCTGAACCATTGAGTTCATCTCATAGTTCCCCTTCATTGTCTGATACTTAAGGGTCCTCCCAAGGAATTCATTCGAAAATTCCTCAGTCACTTGAGGATCGAGGTTTTGAACTTGGAATTATTCCAAGAATCCAACCTTTGTCTTCTCATTCGCCTCCATCAGATTCATGGTCACCTCAAGAATCTGATACGGATTCCTCTAATAATCCTATTCAGACTCCTGAGAGTCCATAGAGGCTTGTTGTCTATTTGTTGAATCCATTGTTCGATCCGGTTGTGATATCTCCTCAGCGCCCTTACAGTTCGTATGATCGGCTTGATATCGCTTTGGATTTATCTCCTCGTACATCTCGGGTTCCTTGTCACCAATTTTTTCCATCTATGGAGTCAGAAGGTGAAATTCCAGTCTCCTCTTTGGGTCATTTAGAAGTTTCCGCTGCCATACTCCTCATGTGGATGATGAGCACATATATGAATTCCATCTAGAAGGCTTTCCTTATACAGGAAGAGTCTCGTCTCTCACCTATCCTGAAATTAGTGGACCCATGTTGCCACATGGCTATACTCTAGCTCAGTTAGTTTCAGGTACTCACAGTGCCTCGTCATTATATCGAAACCCTATTTGGTCTTCCAATGCTATGCCTACATCAGGTTCGTTCATTCCGAACACGACCTCTGGAACTTCTATACAAACTACAATCACTTCAGTTCCTGATCAACCTACCATTTTGTCACAACCTGTCTCGTCATTTCAACCAACCCTTCCGGTTCAACCAGCTATCTCAGCTCAGGTCTCGGTAAGTTCTTCTACCCCTCCATCAAGTGGACAGAATGTGCCACCGCCTGGGGGGCAAGATCCGAACATTCCTCTTGTGTCAGGTGAAACCAATGTGAGTGGATTACAAACTCACATGGTTGGAGTTAATCAACCTTATTATGCTGCTTTTCCTAACCCCGTTGGTCCATCCGAGTCAGGTAATGTCCAATATCAGCAGTTGTATATGGCTGAGGTTCCATTCTAATAGGCTAATGTCCCATATGGTTCGCAAACCTTGGTTATTCCACCTTACATTCCTTAAGTTGGAGCTTAGGTCCAACTTGGTCAATCCACTATTCCTGGTGGTTATGGCCAGATTATGGGAATTATCAATACCCTCAGGGTATAACCCAAGGAACTATCCAGCTACCCTTGCAGAAACAAGGGCAACCTTTGCAACAACAAGGGAAACCTTCATAGTAGCAAGGGAAATCTTTGCAGCAGCAAGGGCAAGCATTGTAGCAGCACGGGAAACTGTTACAACAATAAGGGCAACCTTTTCCAAAGTCACAAAAACCTTTGCAACTGCAAACTTAGTTTGTTCAACAGTCTTCCCAACCTTTGCTCTCGCAAGGCCAACTGTTGTAGCAACAAGGTCAACCTTTACAATAGCAAAGTCAGCGTTTGCAGCAACAAGGTCAGCCTTGGCAGTAGCAAGCTTTATATGCGTATCAATAAGGTCAACCCTTGCAAGGCCAAGGTGAAACCTTGTAGCAACAAGATCAATCTCCTTATGTCTAGGGTCAACAAGTTCAACAACTCGATAACCCGTATGTCGCGTACAATGCTTATCAATGGCCTACGGTAGGAAAACATCAAGCTTACCTGGACTGAATCCACCTTATGGTCAAGGAATCCTCAGTTGGGACAAAATCAAGTTCCATATGGACAAAATCCTCCACTGTGGGGGAAAAATCCTTACCAAGCAAGGATGGACTCCGCAATTTGGGTCTCCTCAAAGGCTTTATATGTCGTTTAACATGCAATTTCCTTTCTTGGCTACGTTGGAGTTTCCCGCTGTCTCGAGGCTCACGAATGATCCCATTCTTCATTCACCTTATTGGCCTCCAGTTCCAACAAAAATTCTGAGCGATTGCCCCAAATTCGAGGGAAAAGCTAAGGAGGATCTGCAAGCCCACGTGATGACATATCACCTCTAGTGCTCCTTCAATTCATATGTCAATGATTCTATCTGTCTTCGACATTTTTAGAGAAATATTACAGGTGCTACTGCTAAATGGTGCATCGAATTGCCTCGAGGTACCTATGTTGACTACAACTCTCTCGCTATGGATTTCCTCACTCATTTCCAATTACCGGTTCGATATGAAACTAACACTCATTTTCTTACATCCCTTAAGCAAGGCACCATGACCCACATTACCAATCATATCCAGTAATGGAGAGGTCGATGTGGCCTCATCAAGTTTGATATTGCTAATGAGTTGTTGACAGAATGGTTCACAAAATCATTCGTTAGCAATATTTCTAAGGACATAGCTATGGGTGGATGTGTAATTGAAGAGGAAGCTATCGCCCGTGCCTAGTATTTAGACTTGGGCTATTCGCAATATGACACATTATATGAGATGTTGCCTGATGCTCTGAGACCATCATTAGATATGAGAGTATCAAAGTCTCCAGATACACCACCAATTGACGGTGTGATTGGTTCCGTGTCTCAGACTTTCGCGAAAGCTTCTTCGAAGCATAAATTTGTCTCAAACACCAATTCCAATAATCCCTCCAAAAATTCATCTAGTCCTCGTAAAACCTCTAAGGTACATGCTGTCTAGTCTACTATAGAAGATAAGGCCTGTAAAGGTAAAAAGAAGGGCAAAGGTAAGGCCAAAGTTGATGCCCCAAAACAGGACCCTCCTAAATCATCTGCTGATGATGCTTCTAGAAGAAAGCCGAAATATCCTTGCCTCATCTGTGAGGAGGATCATTACACTAAGGATTGTCCCTGATGAACTGAAGTGAGTCACTTGTTGAAAGGGACTCCAGTTGTCTTAAAAGAACACTTTCCATCACAAAAGACATAGTTGGTAGACTAATCACAGTCCTCTGCTTCCTGAGGTTCTCAAGTGTTCATGATGCAAGGTTCATCACCTATCTTGATCGCTACTCGAACTAAGGACTATAAAACCATGTCTAAGCAGACGATGGAGAAAGAAGCTAATGATGTTACTTCTACTTCTACTCCATCCAGTTCTGGTCCGCTCCATATCGAGCGCCCTAATAGTGAGTCCGTCATCCGACCACCTCCCAAAGGTGTTCTTCGGAAGTCATCTTTTAATCCAAATGCTAGAGCTTCGCAACATTACAATATTGCTGAGAATTTAGCTCAAGAACCTTTGACGATGTCTGCGATGGAGGTTCTCCAATCCTGTCCAAAGCATTAGAAGTCACCGTTGTCTACCATAGGTGCTATTGATCCTTCTGATTCGAGTCTAATTAATTTCGATCTAGAAAACCACTTGCCTTGTCTTTCTTATCAGATTACATTTCTGATACAAGGTTCATATCAAAGGAAAGATGATTCATCAAATGGTTATTGATGAAGGTGCCTCTACCTGCATCATGTTAGTTTCATGTTCGAAAGCCATTGGCTCTCCTTCTCTTAACCAATCTCTAAACACCTTGGAATCCTTTGATGGCAGAGGTTCACATCCATACAGTATTCTCACAAACTTGTCGATTACATTAGATGGAAAGACTATTGAATTAGAAGTAGAATTTGTAGTTGAAAATCTCAACTACAACCGTCTTCTCGGCCGAAGTTGGACTCATGCCATGTTTTGTGTGGTGTCTTCTTTGTTCCATGTACTTCGTTTTCCTCATGAAGGAAAAATTGTCACGGTTGATCAACTGTCCTTCTTTTCTTCTGGTTAATCCAACGACAATGTTCCTTACGTGGGAAATACTGAGATTCCTTACAAGAGTGTGGGGGTAGGTCTCTTCAAAGACACTACTTTAATGGGTACTTTTTCTCTCCCAGCTCCAAATGTTCACTCAGTTAATATGATCTCAGTCTCTATGGATCCTTGGATTATCCCTATCGCAGATCACATTGATTCATTTGGCGATGCTATGCCTTTAAGTCCATTGGAGCTGAATTATCAGAAATTGTCTTGGCTTTGATGGCCGCTTCAGATAATCATTCTATTTTCAATATGAATCTAGACACTTACGTGCCATCTGTCTAGCTTGGTTCTTGGGATTCTCCGGATACTTTGAACGAGACATTCCCCATCGACGAGAGTATCGTTGAGGTTATGTATCTAGATGAAACTCCATGGAACGGTCTATATCATCATTCTTCTTTTCTTCCTAGCCTCGATGAGATGCCTTCCTGTCCTGAAGCATCTATTTCTCATTACCCTAAACCTACACTTTAGACACTTGTCCTGGTGCATGAAGTCTTGTCGAAGGGTAATATAGGGAACATCAATGCTACTATGCTTCTTGACATTTCCATTAAACCTAGAATTGTCAAGAACATTGATATTAGGGTTTCTTGTTCTCTAGATGAGATCAAGATTTATACTCAGCTTTTTAAAGAATTCTGAGACATTTTCGCTTGGTCAAACGAGGAAATTCTTGGTATCGATCCAACAATAGTGGTGCATGAGATCCTGACTTATCCTAGTGCTCAGACTATTCGACAATGGCTTCACCCTATGCACCCTCGAAAGGCTACTGCTATCAAAGTAGAAGTGGAGAAGCTTTTAAAAGTGGGTTTCATTTATCTTATTCCATTGATGGATTGGGTATCCAATATCGTCCTTGTTGCCAAAAAGCAGGGCAAGATACGTGTTTGTGTTGACTATGGCGATATCAATCGCGCATGTCCTAAGGACAATTATCCCACTCCATTTATTGACCAAATCGTCGAAGAATGCACTGGGAGTGAGATTTTTTCGTTCATGGACAATTTTTATGGCTACAACCAGATTTATATTTCACCCACTGATCAATATAAAATGGCCTTTATCTGTGCTTGGGGTACTTTCGCTTACAAGAAGATTCCTTTTGGCTTGAATAATGTTGGCGCTACCTTCCAATGAGCATTGTCTTATGCATTTCATGATATTCGACACATTGTTCGGCCATACCTCGATGACTAACCAACTCATTCTGCTAAGCATCATGACCATCCAGATCACTTAAGATCCATCTTTTTACTATGTCGGCATTATAATATTAATCTCAATCCACACAAGTGTGTGTTTTGAGTTGAGTCTAGTCGACTCTTAGGTTTTGTGGTGTCTCTTGAAGGTATCTGGATTGATCCTTTGAAAGTTGAGGCCATTGTCAATTTACCCGCCCCCCAACATGATTATTGCAACTGCAGAGCCTGCAGGGAAAGGCTAATTTTCGCCATCGATTTGTCCCTAATTACGCCGAACTTGCCAAGGGATTTACTCACTTACTTAAGAAGGAGATCCCTTTTATTTGGGATGAAGTTTCCCAGAGATCCTTTGATGCTTTAAAGAACACGCTGATCAGTGCTCCTTTACTGCATCCCCCCGATTATCATCGCGATTACTTCCTATACTTGGTTGCAACCAATACTACTATTGCTATGGTGTTAGTTCAAGACGACGATGATGGAAATGAGCAGATGGTTTATTATTTGAGCCATAATCTTCTCGATACTGAGTCTCGATATTCTCATGTCAAGAAACTTGCCTTGGCAGTAGTTCATGTCATCCAAATATTTCGACACTTTATCCTTTTACATAAAACCACAGTGATTTCTGATTGTAACCCCGTGACATATATACTGACTTGAGAGTTACTGGGGGGCAAATACTCCAAATGGATTGTTATCATGCAGGCATTTGATTTGGAATTTACTGCTGCCAAATCGAAGAAATCACTTGTCTTTGATGAGTTGATCTACTCTCTTCCGTCTGCAAGCACTTGAACTAATTTTACTGAGCAGATACCCTATGAAACTCTATTTTTGATCAACATTCTCGACCCATGGTATGGAGATATTATTGTGTATCTCCAAACCCAAACTTTCTGATCTGAGTTGTCCCAATCTGACCGACGTCGTATTCGACATCAGTCCCAACCCTATTCGATCCTTGGTGATACATTGTATCGAGTTAGTGTGGACTCTGTTCTTTGCAGGTGTCTCACCTTTGAAGAGGCTGAGTGTGTCTTAAATAATTGCCACTCTAGTGCTTGTGGTCATCATATGTATGGATATGCCACTACTCAGGAAATCCTCCACACCAGTTATTTCTGGCCTTCTATCTTCAAGGATTGCATTCTGGCTATCCAAAACTGCCACAAATGCCAAATTTTCAACTGTAAACAACACGCCCCACCCGTACCCCTGCACCCAGTAATTACTGTCGGCCCATTTTCCAAATGGGGCATTGATTTCATGACATGTATCCCTCGATTGACTGGGGGGCATGGTTATATTATTGTTGTAGTCAACTATTTTACTAAATGGGCCAAGGTGATGCCTACATACATTGCTAATAGTATTACTGCTGCTTAGTTCCTTTTTAACGACGTCATAGCACGTTTTAGTGTTTATCAAGATATCGTGACTAACCATGGATCACATTTTCGTCAACACATGATGCTAGAGCTGTTTGCTCAGTTTGGCCTTCGACATGATAGCTCAAATCCTTATTATCCATAGGCCAATGGCTAGGTTGAAGCAGTTAATAAAGTTTTGATTACTATGCTTCAGAATACTGTTGGGAAGCACAGAAAGGATTGGCATTTAATGCTATTCTCAGGTTTCTGGGCTTAGAGAACTTATGCTAAGACGACCACTGGATTCACTCCATTCCGGATGGTGTATGGTTTAGAAGCAACTCTTCCAATTGAATGCGAAATCCCTTTGCTTAAGCTAGCTATTGAAATTATTCTGAATACCTCGCCTAAAGAGGAACGATTATTGTATCTTGAAAGGCTTGACGAGACTCGTCGCATCGCTGTGATGGTCATTGAAGCTCAAAAGAAATGAGTCAAAGCTCATTTTGACCAAACCATTTCTCCTCACACTTTTGCTGAAGGTGACTTGGTCCTTCTTTATGATCAAGGCAACGATAAATTGGGAGCAGGAAAGTTTGAACCCATGTGGCATGGGCCGTATATCGTTAAGCATGTTTTACAAAAAGGTGCCTATGAGCTATGTGATTATGAGGGAAATGCATTGTCACAACCTCGTAATGGGTTGTATCTCAAGAAGTATTATGCGTGAAATTTGTGTAATAACTTTTGTACATTAGTGTGGTAATTCATTAGTGTGCGCTTTTGATTTTTTGTGTGTTTGTTTGATTTGTAGACATGTGTTTTTTTGCTTATCCTTGTGTTCCACTCGGTTTGCAGATGTCGTCAAGCCATTATGTTGGTTTTGTTGATGGTGCTTGTTGTAGCACACAAAATCTATCTTCCGTAGCATGGGTACTCTATGACCCTAATGGCGAGTTGATTAACTTACAAGGTATCTGCCTTAGTCGAACAACCAATAATATTGATGAATACAGTGCAGTTATTGAACTTTTGTCAGAGGCAGTCGCTCTTGGCATTAGGGATTTAGTTGTCAAGTTGGATTCACAGCTCGTTGTGCTACAATTAAACAATCATTACTCAGTGAGAAATCCACAAATATTGTGTATGTATCTACGTGTTAGATTGTTGGAAAGATAATTTGATTTCATTACATATCAACATATTCCACGTAATTTAAATACATTAATATATGCATTAGCAAATTTTGTTCTTGATAGGCATTTGCATCATTTATAAAACTGATCATGATTATGGACACATAAGTAGAAAATAAAACATGCATATATCTATATCTATATCTATA
>APFE031568979.1:141256-176129 GCA_000404065.3 Pinus taeda
ATATATATATATATATCGCATCTGCCAGAGTGTTTACTTCAAAATATCAAAAAATAGAGTGTTCTGGGACATTTGGCTTTCAAAGCCTACAAAATGTGTAAAACACCTAGATAAACTATCAAACTACACTGATATATATCACATTTGCTAGAGTGTTTACATTAAAATATCAAAAAGTAGAGTGTTCTAGGACATTTGGCTTTCAAAGCCTACAAAATGTGTAAAAGACCTCGATAAACTATCAAATTGCATGGTGCTCATGATAACACGAGACCACTCTGATCACTCGGACGAGCAGTCAACGCAGTCTCGCAGAGACTCCCACTGTGTGTCTCTGCCAACGTAGTGGAACATCACAAATAGTGGCATACTTTGGGACTCCACGATTTATTGCCTCCAGATTACGCTCCATATCAGCTAAGGGGTATGCCCCTTCCTCGTAGTCTGCACCCACTACCTGATGTGCAACTCGTTGTGCTATTGGCGACATCCCTGGTGGTCTCTTTGTTCCCACATCTACATATTTATCACAAGTTGAGTCTCAGTTAACACTTTTACAAAAAATCATAAAACTTGAAAAAATCCAAAAAACAAGTTTTTACCTGCATCGGTCCACTGTTCTCCTGGTGGTAGTGGCAGATCTGGATCCCACCTGAAATTTATGCCAGCATAAGCGTAATCGTCCACCATAAGTAGTTGACATTCTAGCCAAATGAAAAATTGTGGTGGATAATGCAAATGTTGACCTGTGCCTCCTCAAGGCATGAGCTGAATCCATCGCACGAGTCTCGGATCTTGAGGGGCAAGATTTGGTACCTCTACCCCCTGATACCAGAACAAGGGAAATCACTCCAAAAATAAGGTCAACAATATAGAATCAAACCCAAATTGCTTTAGGTGTCCATGATTCCCCTTGGTCATTTGTCATTTGATGTTTTCTAAAAGGCCTCCAGAATAGTTGAAGATGGTGGGGGTCAAACATGCGATAGCATATTGGAACTAGGATTTTGAAACCTCATGCACGACTTGCGTGCCGGCTACATGCGGCACTGTGAAAAAAATATTTCTCAAGGCAATGTTGTTGGTGACTGTCACTATCTTCACCTTACCTCCATTGGTTATTTCGGCACTAGGACAATACCTCTGGACTAGACTCCTTGTACTCTCACCTCCTGGGTGAGATCCAAAGAGTTGGATTGCTTCCCCTCGTCGGGACAATCCCGTGATGAAGTATATATCCATCTCTTCCAATTCTAGTTCCTGGCCTTTTATGATGAAGATATCTCGATTTACATCCTAGAGACTGATCAAATAGGGCAACAATTCAATCTGAGCCCTTAACCCTGTGGTCCTGAAGAATTTTGGAAGCTCACAATTCCTCGGAGCATTTATGCATTTAATATCTTGCGCTGCTTGATGGTCTTCAACGTCATGGCCTCTTTCTTTCCAGTCCAAGACCATATTCTCTTGCAAAACAACATTTAACACTTATTAATGCCTTTTTCATAGATCAAAAACATCAATTTTTGCTTAAAAGAGAGTTTTATTTCTTAAAATCCCACTCTCGACGCCATCGCGCCTATTTTTACAAACAGTGTGATAGCATCGTGTGAGCCTTTAGGATAAAACACGACCATCGCAGGTCCAATGGCCATACCCGCAATGGTCACCGACGCTCTAAATTTTTGAAATCCTCCTTTATAGCATCCAAATTACCGTTTAAAATGCGTAAAAAGTGATAAAATGCAAAAGCAGGGATGAGGTTCTTACCTGTCGCAGACAGTTTGTGAAACAGTACTTTGGATCTCCCACAACAGCCACTGGAAAATCAAGAGAATTAGGGCACAAAATGCACTTTCAAAACTCACTTTGATTAAATGGTAAAAAATAAAGTTACTTTTGAAATAATATTTTATTAATGTTAAGAAGAGAAAGTTTGCGACTGGAGTAAGGTGATCGCTCTGATGGATTAGGTCTGGCATCCCGCGACTGATCCCGTGCCTCTCAGGCTCCCGCCTGGCAGCCCCGCTGCTAGGTCTGCTCCCCCAGCGCCCCTCCTGGGCTTCCTCGCGCCTCCTGCTTCTATCTGGGTCTCCTGCTTAGTCCCAGCTTCGGGGCTCTTCCCTGCAGCCTTCGCCCCCTCCTGGTGAGTTTGCGCCTTGGCTCCTCAATGGCTGGGATTGATCCCCCGCCCCCAGATCTGGAAGACTATGAGAAACTTTTCGCATCCCTTATCCCAGAGAACGCAACATCAAGAATCCGTCCATCCGCGACTAAGTTCGTCAAGAAACTAGATGAAATACCTGAAGTTTCCCTTCCCCCTTCCCTCCCGAGGAAGGCAACAATTTCTTTAGCTGAAAGAGGTCTTGTAGGCCAGTTCACTGGACTCTGGCCCTCACCCAGATCAGTTCAAAAATGGGTGGAATGCAACTGGAATGCGATTATACAGGGAAAAATAGCAATCAGATTCTGTGGAAGGGGCTTTTACACCTTTTTGTTCGAATCAAAAGAGGACAGGAACCTTATCTTTAGAAATGGCCCCTATTTTATGGATTCAGGAGGCCTCTATCTGAATAGATGGTCCCTTGATTTTGATCCGGAAATGGACATCCCAAATGCAGTCCCGGTTCGGGTTCGTCTTCCTCATCTGTCGCTCCACTGCTGGGGAGATGAATCTGTAAAGGCCATTGGGAATGCAGTCGACAAATACATTGATGGATCTGAGCCAAAGGAGAATATGCATGCTTGTGCGAGGATATGCGTCGAAGTAGACCTAGGGAAAGGCCTACCGGAAGCCATCAAGATCAAGGTAGACCAATGGACACACATCCAACAGGTAGATTAGGAGCAGCTACCCTTCAAGTGCAAGGTATGTCATGAGTATGGGCATTTTGCAAATAGATGTAGCAAGTTAAAAATAAATGAATCTGATGGAAATGTCGAAAACTCTGAAGGCTCATGGGAGCAAGTTAAAAAGAAAAAATCTAACCCCTCTCTCGGCCCAAGCTCCAAGCCCCTCCCGGAAAATCCTTCTGCACCTCCTCATCCCTCCAGTTCAGCCCCCCCCCCCCCCTTCCCCTCATCCTCCAACCCTTTTGAATCTCTGTCAGCCGTAGATCCCATATCTCCCCCCTCATCTCCCCGAGACACTGCTCTTGCAGTCACCACCTCCCTCTCCCAACCCTCACCCTCCCCCCTCCAACTGTTGATCGAATCCTCACCAGAAACAAAATGAAAGAAACTACCCTCACTTCTGACCCTCCGAGAAAAGCAGGCAGGAAGTCAAACAAAGAAAATAGGGATGAAACAACAACGAAAGAAATGGCCACTGGAACTCAGCAACCAATGGACACATACCTAGACAAGCAAAAAGGAAGTGGAGAAAAGGCAAAGGAGAAGAGCGGGACTCACTCAAAAGCTGGTAAATAATGATTTTGGTCTCTTGGAATTGCAGGGGGATGGGCTTCTCCCCAAAAGTAAATGCAATCCGGGATCTAATCAAACAGGAGCAGCCAGATCTTCTCCTCATCCAGGAGACCAAAATCTCTGACCAAGACTTCCAAAACCACATCAAAAGAAACAAAAGCTACACAGGTATAGCAATAAGCGCAACAGGTGCATCAGGAGGTATAGGAACTATATGGAACAAAAATAAATGGGACCTTACCAATCAAAACTCTTGTAATTGGTGGGTAAGAACAGACCTTAAAAACAAAGTCTCAAAAGAGGAATACACTATCTACAACATCTATGCCCTGAATCACTACAGGGATAAAGAAATATGTTGGGATTCAATAACTTCAGATCTTCAATTAGCTTAAGATAGGAATATTTTCTTGGGAGGAGATCTGAATCTAATAAGGAATGCTGATGAAAAACTAGGAGGGAACTTCTTCGCGGACCCCTCAAGAGACTCTCTGGAAACACTAATTCAGGTCCATAATCTAATTGATATCCCTCCTCAAAACGGGAAATTTACGTGGAGCAACAAAAGAATTGGCATCCACAACATTAAAGAGAGGTTAGACAGAATTCTTGTACATGAAAGAATAGTAGCGGGCTTTTCCTCAATCAAAAGCAAAATTATTCAAGCCTCTGCCTCAGATCATAAGCCCGTGGTTTTGACTCTGGACAAGGGAAGAAATTTGGGGCCTCTCCCCTTCAAATATAATAAGTCCTGGGACTCCAAAGAAGACTTTCGAAAACTTGTTCAAGACCAGTGGGCAAAGGAAGTCGTTGGTTCACCCCACTACATATGGGAAACCAAACTAAAGTCTCTCAGAATAGCCATTAAGCAGTGGGCAAGAGATAATGCAGCAATGGAAAACAAAAAACGAATTGATCTCCATAAATAGTTAGAACTATGGAATCAAGAAAAAGAGAACACCCAATACACCAAGGAAGACCAAACTCAAGAAAATGAAATGTACAGGGAACTATATAGACAAAATAGAGTGGAGGAAGAAGAACAATGGCAGAAATCAAGGTGTCTCTGGCTCAGGGCTGGAGACAAAAACACCTCATTCTTCCACAACAATTTAAAGCTCAGACGTGCTGGAAATCAAATAGACAAAATTTTGGCAGAGGGGAAAGAGATTAACGATCAAGAAGGAATCAAAGAGGCAACCCTCAGACATTTTCAATCCCTTTTATTAGTAGACCCTCAGTCTCCGGATAACACGGATTTCCTTAGGCCAATTGAGAGTAAAATCACTAATTTGCAAAACAGAGAATTGGACCAGGATGTCTCAGAGGAGGAAATCAGGTTGGCGGCCTTCAGCATGCAGTAGGACAAGGCTCTGGGACCAGACGGTTTCACTGTGGCCTTCTACAGAAACCATTGGGACACAATTAAAAAATATTATGTAAGGATGGTGAAAAATGTTTTCCAAAAACACAAGATGGGGGAAAACACAAAATTCTCACACCTTGCCCTCATCCCCAAGGACCTAAACCTGCTTACCTTTGATCATTTCCGGCCTATTTCTTTGTGCAATGTCTCCTACAAGATAGTTACTAAAATCCTAGCTAATAGACTTAAAAAGATCCTCCCTTACCTCATCTTAGAGAACCAAGGTGGATTTTTTCCTCATAGACAAATCACGGATAATGTCATTTTGATACAAGAAGCAATCCACAGTAGCATCAATAGGAAATAAATGGGCATGATCATCAAATTAGATATGGAAAATGCCTTTGACAGGGTTAACCATCATTTCTTGACAGAAGTTCTTAAAAAATTTGGGATCTCCAACAAATTCATTAGCATCATCATGGAGTGCATCTCTCATCCTTGGATCGCCCCTCTGGTCAATGGCAGATCGAGTAGTTACTTCAGAAGCTCTAGGGGTTTGAGGCAAGGTTGCCCTCTCTCTCCTTTCATATACATCATAATGGCGGAAACTTTGAGCATCCATCTGGAAAAACTTCACAAGCAAAAGGAGATTACAGGAATCAGTATAGAAAGAGGGATCAAAGAAATCAATCATTCACTATTTGCAGATAACACCCTTCTAATTGGGGGAGCCTCAAGCTTGATGGCAAAAAGATTCAAGAATATCCTGGACACTTTTCTAACAGCATCAGGAGGAAAGCTAAACAACAAAAAATGCAAGATATACACCTGAAATGTATCCTTGCAAATCATGCAAAGAATCTCCTTGATCTTGGACATACCAGTGCAAAGAAATTGGAACTACTTCTCTTACTTGGGCCTGCCCTTAGCAAAAGAAACAATCAAGTCAGAAATTTGGGTAAAGCATATAGAAAAAATGAGAGGAAAGCTTCAAAGCTGGGGGATGTCTTGGCTAAATTTGGTAGGCAGAACCACCCTCATCAAGGCTATTCTTTCCGCCCTCCCCATCTACCAATATGTTGTAACCTTAGCTCCTGCCAACACCCACAAACATATGGAAATAATTATGTGAAGCTTCCTATGGTAGGGAGGGGGGCAAGATTCAAAAAAATTCAGCCTCGCTAGATGGGATCAAGTTATTCTTCCATTTGAAAAAGGAGGCCTAGATATCAAAATCCCAAGCCTCTCCAACAAAGCTATGGGATTCAAACTAATCTGGAGAATTCTTATAGGAAAAGGCTCTTGGTGGGTGGAGGTTATCAAAAGGAAGTATCTCAATGGTCCGAATTCTAATGTCCTCTCTGAAACAATTGTTGAAAGACCGTGCACTCCTGTTTGGAAGCTCATAAAAAAAGTCCCTCAATTTAGAAATCATATTTCAAAAGTGCCTGGCAATGGAAAGGAGATAAATATTTGGTCCGATAGAATCATGGGGGCAAAACCAAGGAACCTAATCCAGAATCTCAGACCCCTCCAAATATGGATGGAAGCAAAAAACTTGAACTCTCTATACGACATCTCCCTATGGGATCATAACAGCTGGCACGATTGGAAGGGCCTCTCTCCCCCAAATGACCTCAGGGATCTCTGGATCGAACTTAAGATCTCCCTCTCAGGATCTGCTCCCACAAACAAAATGGCAGATGACAGGTATGTTTGGGACCCTAGTGGAGGAAAATTCACAGTCAAAGAGGGATATAAACTCCTATAGGACACCGCAGCTACAAACAAATGGAACCTCTATACAACAGTTTGGAAATCTGAGTGCTTGCCAAAGGTTAAGTTCTTCAACTCGACCCTTCTCAAATGTAAGATTCTCACTGCCGAGAACCTCAAAAAAAGAGGCATTCATGGCCCCTCAATCTGCTGCCTTTGTCGAGCTGAGGAGGAAAGCAGCCATCACCTCTTCTTTGAATGCCCTTTTGCCAAAAGCTGCTGGAAGCAATTTATCAGTTTCCTGAGTATAGGAGAGACCTTCGACCAGCTCTCCTCTTTACAAAAAAATTGGGAGAAATGCTATCCTTACCCTAAGAAAAATAAGACCTCTATTATTCGTCTGTGGAAATGCATCCCCTCAACGCTCAGTTGGCAAATTTGGCTCGCCCGAAATAACTGTATTTTTAAAAACCAGAAGCCTAATCTAGTCCGCACCTTGGCAAAAACTACGACCCTTATCTCTGAGGCAATAAGCGCCAATTCTGTGTCCCAACCAGATCGAACCAGTTGGCACAAAACTGAGATCGACTGGTTCAACAAATTCTGCCTCGGTTTTGACAAAAACAATCAACCCCACTTCAAAGCAGACAAGAGAAGGAATAATTGGAAGCTCAGAGGCACCAAGGAGGAAGTAAACCAATGGATTCTAGATCAAAAGCGATCCACCCTCCAGTTCGAAGGAGCCTCTAAAAATAACCCGGGGAAAGCTGGGGCAGGGGGAATCATAAGGGATCAGCATGGCAAAGTTCTGGTAACATACGAATGGGGCCTGGGTCAAATGTCAAATAACAAGGCCGAGGCTTACAGCCTCCTATTAGGCTCAACCATTCTAAAGTAAATGAGAATCCAAAGCCCAATCATCCTGGGAGATTCAACTATTGTAATTGCAGCTATGGCCACAGGGGGAGAGTTCAAAAAAACGGCCCTCAGCAATCTCAAACTAAGGATCATGGACAACATCAGCCATTCGGGGGGCGCCACCTTTAAGCACGTCATGATGGAAAACAACTCAGAAGCTGACTACTATGCCAACAGGGCAACCAGCAGACCTACTGGACAAGTAAGAGAAAACGAGAACACATATGATAAGCCAATCCCGTAGCCTGTTCCATCATAGTCCAAAATCTTTGAACTTCGGTCACCTTAGTAATCATACCCCTCTTCCTGCCCCCTTCTCTAAGCATATCAAATCGCCGGCAGCCCTCACCTCCCGTGACATCGATCCCCTGAATATCTTGAAGGATGCAAAAGACGCATTTCCTGCCAATTTGATCAGGTACGAGCTCAAGAATTATCAGAAACACAGCGCCATCTCCAAGCAGAAGTTAGGAGAAGATTGCATCAATATATCTACTGTCTGCAAAAAAATCCACGACCTGATCTTAAGCTCAGCCAAATCCCTGCACATCTCTCACCAGATCTGCCTGATCAGCCCCTCTCACTTCTTTATAAGCAGTAGAGACTCCCTCTCTTCGCACATCCTAGAGTCTAAAAGAGCTAAGGAGCATCTTCCTACAGACTACCTTCGAAGCAGCGCAGTATCAGAGGTTGCTCTTCGACCTGTTGGGACAGGAGGCCGCCCACACTTCACAATGGTAAACTCTGCTTTCTCCAGGTCTTGTTTTTTTCTCATTGCTAACTGGTGCACTGTCTGTCTGATTCAGTGTTCTCTTCCCTCAGTGTTCTCCTGCCCTCCGGTAGCTCTTGCCCTGCAGACCCCTTCCCCTCTTTTCTTCTCCCTCACTGTTGTTTCCGCCCCTTCCCAGAACAGCGCCCTCGGCCAGTTCTCTCTCCCTTCGTTTTCCCTTCTCACCACTGTCCTTTGCTCCCCGTGTTTCTTCCTTCTGCAACAATTCTACAAAGTAATATCCAAGCGAGATCCTTAAATGGCAGAGAACCAGGAAGATCGTGATCCAGCTTTGAACCCCTTGGAGCGAGTTATCACCAATAGTAGTTGCACCTTGTGCAAAGCCCACTGCTTCATGATAGCAAGATTCGTAAAGCACTTCAATGAACTCAAGGAGGAATTCCAAGCTGACAGTAAATCAAAAATAAAAAAATTGGAGAAACAGAAAGTAGAGATAGAAGGTCTCAAGGAAAAATGTGGCCATATGGAGGAAGCAATTGCACACATCAAAACAATAACTCAGAGCATGCAAGCAGAGGCCTCGACAAGGGCTAGTGCAAGAAAGGAACCTTATCCCGATGACTCTGTTAACCAGCAGTAGGATCATGATCTATGTCTTGTAAATTTTGTTTTTTATTAGGCTTGTTTGTACATCAATATAGCCGTTATCTTTTTCAAACTGTTCTCCACAAGCTCATCAACAAGGATCAAGGGTCTGCGTACCCATTTTGGATCCTTCCCTCTCTGCTTCACCTACCATATGTAAAAGGACTTGCTCCATGAAGTTTTTATAATATATAAGTAACCGATCTCGTTAAAAAAAATAAAAATAAAATTACTTTTGCCTATTTATAAGTTTTGCAAGTCATTTTTGTTGATATTTTCGTAATATTTTAATATTTTCTCTCAATATCAGTGATGGGTGTGTTTCTTATGCAGTTACAGGTACCTTCAAAGTGAATAGTGATCATTATTAACTGATTCTTGTGAGTTTTATTTTATCTCTTTTCCAGACTCATCAAATAAATGAAAAAGGAACACCCCTCGAGTCATCTTTCATCTCTTTTTCGACTCACGAAAACTGAAAAGATTGCCGAGTACTTGTCATTTTGAACTCGTTAAAGTAAATGAATCAATGTCACCTTAGTATACATTTACCCCTTTTTCTGGTTAAGATTGACTATTTACGAAAAAGGTACAGCTTGGTCGACATGGTCAAGAGGTTCCCTCGGATATTATTTTCTACCTTAAATTTGGGTTCGAGGGACAAATTATGAAAATGGACATGATGGAGTTTTCTTTTCCATTTCTTTTTCAAACTCTCTAAATATGAAAAAGATACCGAGCTATTCTTACGTCAAGCTCATTAAAACTTTACGACGAAAGACTCGTCACCATGATGAGACCAAGCTTCTCCTTCCTAGGGCTCGTAAAATTTACTAGGATGGATTCATTCGAAGAATGAGCTTACATGACAAGCATATGCTATCCCCTTCAAGCTTGCAATAAAAATAATTTGGGTACTCACTAGAAATAGTGAGGGGGAAATGAAAATGAGACATCCTTTGTATAGGTAGCATGTCGCTATTGAATATGACACTCTTCTGCTCTCATGTCGGGTTTGGGATATCCTCACTCAGTCACTTGTACTCCTAGGTTTGGGTGATTCATTTTGCCTTTCATTTGACTATTCCATTCTGTCATCATGACCTTTAGTCCTATGTCGAGTCAAATGCTGCCACACTCCGGAGTCATGTCACCAATGTTCAAGAGAAGTCCAATTTGCATTTATTTACATCTACATTGTTTGAGTCATTACTACAATACTGAATATTATTCCACTTTATTCCTTGTTTCACGTCGATGATGGGGGATTCATCATTGCCCTCCTTCGACAAGTCGCTTCCTATCGACTTCAACTCATTATCCAAGAAGATAACCTAAAACTCCCTTTCAATACCTTAGAGCTAGCATGCTCTAATGGCCAATCCTTCGCATCCGACTAAAGGGCTTCATTATTAACTTTCGATCGAATGATTCCATGAGTGTTTGACCTCAACTTCATTATCACTTTCACAGATTGTACTCTTGTACCTTGAGAGCCATGGTCATTATTGGTGGTTTCTCTCGTACCTATTAATGATCCACATCATTGGTTGGTAATCAGGTGGTTTTCTAGCATGTTCGACTTCAACATGTTTATTCGCATGTTAGGATTCATACATTGATCGAGTCAGGATGGACCGCAAGACCCTGTGTCTTGTCTGTTATGACTCAGGTTGCATGGAGTTATATGTCATTCATGATTGTACAGACGTTTCTACTATACGGATGGTTATGACCATACCGTGAGACTTTATATTTATGATGATCCTTGTTATCTGGATGGCTACGCCCATACCATGGATCTTTTCGTATAGTCTCCATCATCCCAATGTCTGTGTCAATGCCGTGGATTCATGTTTTGATCTGAGATATGTATATGTATATGTATATGCGTTCTTGATTTGTAGGTCTCCTGATATTGTGTCCTCATCCCTGCCAAAAGCTCGTAAAGCATCTCAGCCATCACTCCTTGTTCTGCCTTCATGCTTTAGGGGGCATCTATTACACAGTATTTTGTCATGCTCCTACACTTCCCTATGACACACCCCAAAGTTCCCAAAACATAACCAATATACAATATACTCATCCATGTATACATCTCATATCCCTCCCTTAACTTTGCTTGGAAAATGTCTTGAGTTTTCCCTGAAGAAATAATCTTAAAAACCCTAAAATGAGGGTCATCGCTCTTATGAAGCTAAAAACCGCAATGGTCACATGTTGCGCCATGTTTGACCCGTGATGGCATCTCTCTGTTCCCTTGCATACCTACGATGATCCCAAACGGTAATTTTCCCAAAGAGGATGACAAGCTTCGTGATGTAGAAGCTTCCAGAGTGACGAGTTGGAGGTGGTTTTGCATAGATAAGTTGAATTCTCCTAACTTGACCTCTTTGTCTTATCCCTATGAGCCACCTCCTTGAGATGTGGGCCTAATCCTATCTTTTGAGGGGTCCTAACTCCCTCTCCCAGCCTATAAATTCCTCAACTCCCATTCCCAAATGGTTGTTCTATGTCCATTTGCACCCCTATGTTGAGCTTGTGCTTAGAGGCTATTCATTAGACTTGGAGAAGGAGTGTTTGGAAAGTTTCTTGGCTTAGACTTGGATTACCACTCAAGGAGTGACTTTCAACATCAAGGCTATGGTTGTAAGATTCCCTTTATTCTTTAAATAACATACAACTGTTGGTTCATCTTCCCAAAATATATATGTTCATGTATGTATTAGCTTGGCATTCCTTGATTGTTGAAGTAGGTTATTATTGGATTTTCTATTGGTTCTGGCATTATTTCTTTCCTCTTGATGACTTGTGCAGGTACATAAGCGTTGAGAGAAGCAAGAACAAGTCCGTGACACAAGCAGTTCGAGCCTCTCAACAAAGGGAATCGGATTAACATTAGCACAAGGTAGGTCATCCCTTTAGTTTTACTTTTCAATTATAACCTAGGAAGATGTATAGTTGATTGTCACTTCAGTTGCTAGACCCACTCATTGGGCTAGAGGGATTGTCCCTATCCGCAGACAGGATTAACCTCGTCAACAACTATGTATCCTTTCTTGTTTGTCGGTTGAGGCAAAGCAATTTTGGCATGGTTTTTTACTATGGTGTTTTAGTATATGCTTTGGTATATGTTTTGGTGATGTTGGTTTATGTACATATGTATATGGATGTAAATACCACCATTGTCTATGTTATAAAGCTCCAATAAGAAGCATGGGTGTCATGTCATTATGATGTTATATTGCTATGATTTCATGTTGGTTTTCATTTCAGCAAGTTGATCATTGTAAAAACTGCATCGAGCTAAGTTATAAAGCTCCATCAACAATATGTTTTGCTTACAACATTTTTGTGGTTATAGGTGTTGTTGAACACTGAGGACGATGTTCCCCCAAGGGGGAGAGTTCTATAACAACCCTGGTGAAAATTCCATGTAATAGAAGTTAATAAAGGAAAAATAATAACCACGGTTGATGGGACACTGATTCCAAGCTGAATGTTGGGAAAAATCCTAGTGATGGAGATCACTTGTGATTATTTAATGGCTAAGGAAATTGGCAAAGGAAATGGCTAAGGTTTTGGAAAAGAAAAATGACATTTTGGTACATTTATTTATGAAAATAATGGAAATTAGGAGAAAAGGGAGGTGAAAGGTCACAGGTTGAATGCGAGGAGAAAAATAATGGAAAATGAAGAAAACAGAGGCCTCATTCATGAAAAGGCTTCTAAGGACCAGTTAGTAACCTTTTGTCAGTTAAGTTTTGGAGCTCTCTCTTTATTCTCTCTCTCTCTCTCTCTCTCTCTCTCTCTCTCATACTCTTGGATACTTAGAGTTTTCTTGGAGCACTCTTGGAGGGTGTGGCATACTTGGATGTTTGGAGCAAGAAGGTAAAGGAATAGAAAGAAAGCGCAAGAGGACATCGGTCAACAACTATAACGAGATTTTCTTGCAGGTACCAAGCTGCATGTATGTTTTCCTCACAAGTTTTGGCATGCATGTGGATTTTTGGTTATGATCTGTCACTGGCATGGAGGATTGCCTAGCCTTGCCATTTCCTAGATAGTCATGGAGTTTGTGGGTTTATTTCCTTGTTTTGTTTTGCTTGGTTCTCATGTTTCCTTAGCTTGGGTTGAGTTATTAGTTCCTGGAAGCCATGGTTAGACAAATGCTCTCGAAGCCCTGTAACAAATTGGGTTGAGTTATTAGTCCTGGAAGCCTTGGTTGGAAAAATTATTTGGAAGCCCTTGGTTGGTTGAGTTACTAGTCCTAGAAGCCTTGGTTGGACAAACGACCTGGAAGCCCGATGATAGTTGTGGGTTGAGTTACTAGTCTTAGAAGCCTTGGTTGGAACAAATGCTCTGGAAGCCCTGGAAGGCTTGGATGGAGACCAATCTGATGATGGTTTTTTGATGTCCGGCCCTGAGGTGGAACCACTGCTTGATGGGTTGAGGTGGATGGCCTTTGGAAGCCCTAGATGATTTTTTGATTGATGCATTCTACAAGATCCCACATTCATGCTTGGAATATGGCACAAGGGTGAAGGGATGAAGAGAGATTTGGCTCAACCATTATACAGTTGGGTCGAACATGGAATTCCCATCCCGAGTTTGGATTTTTCAACATCTATATGAGGTTATTTCTCCTTGTAAATCTATGAGTATTGTACTGGCTTATATGTGGTTTATATGGTTGTGATTTCATGAGTATTTCTACTGTTATTATGCTATTTATTTATATGTATTATGAGAGTAGCTATGTATAGCTCTCATCATGTTTTTACTTGTAAATGAATGATCAATGTATCTGTGACCTAATGGATGAAATGAAAATTGATGTGTCGAGGCATCAATGCTTCTTAGAGATTCTCATCTAAGCATGAGGCCCCTATGCTCATATATGTTATTTACACATGTATATTACATATTCTTGATATGTTTGACGAAATTCCTGTCATGGCTAGTAGGGGTCCAGTCAATGTCTTATTCAAGTAATTACATTAACTCTGTTGTTTTCATGTTATCTTACTGTTATGAAGGTATCATGCAATTCTGGTCAATGACCTAGGCTCTGGGCCTCATAATGTCACTTAATTCCAAGGGACATTGGCATAGAACTAACAAAGGGAGTCCCTAGACATTGGCTTACAGGCTTGTGAGAGCATCTAGGGGTCCCTGGGCATTATTATGTCTATAACATGAGAGCATCAAGAGGTCAAGTTGTCAAAAAGTTCAGTGGAACCTAGGGGTTGGCTGCTTGAAAGGTTGGATTAGTTCGTGATGGTTCTAATGCTGATGTTGAATGTTTGTATGGTATGTTTCCGTCGGTTCCACCTCCTTAACATGACTTAGGAGGTCGAATCATATCATAGTGGCCTCTTGTTGCATGTTTACCCCTGGTTGGTAGGTTGCTTGGGTAGATGTGGGAGGAGGGTGTTACAATTTACATCAGACTTAAAATGCTTAATATTTTAGATGGGATCCAAAAAGTACCTTACATCCTACACCCCCTTAAAAAATATTTTTCCCTTATGTCCCATTCCAATACCAATAAGACTAGTTGCAAGAACAAATTTGGTGTCTGATCGCCATTTCAATTCTTTCAGAAGTAAAAATAAACTAGCTAAGGAAGGACTAATATCAGTGTATCACTTTCTATCATCTATTTGCTTTTGTCATTTTTCTTTAGAATGAATAGTTTTGCTGTTGACATGTTTCTATATAGGTTATTTCTCTGATGCCCTTGCATATTGTTTTACCAAATTAGTTCAAAATGGGAAAGTGAAGCAAATGGCAGCATATCATGGATCTTGAGGTGCAAGACCTCAAATAAAAAATGAACTTCTCTAGTAAAGACTTGGTTTGGATGGAAATAAATTGAAATAACAATAATATTGATTAATCTGCCTTAATCCCGTTAGAATGAGTTTTTGACTTTATCAAAGGAGAGGAAGCAAATCCTATTGCTCCATATAAATTCATACGAAAAACAAACAAAGAACCAAACAAAAGAGCTACCACTGCATTGTAATATGAAATGTGAGTATTTGAAAAATGCATTGTTTAGATCCTTTGAAACCACATTTATCTTTCTTTGTATATACTAACATTTGAAATTTTTGGTGTAGTTATCATTGTTCATTTGGCCCAAAGGACAAAATAAGAGATCCTCCCGCTAAACAAAGGACCTCATTTGTGTAGAAGAGGGGTTTCCAATGCCATTTTATTGTGAAAGTTATGAATGAAATTCCTGATAGAGAAATTATAACTTTTAATATGTATGGACATGAAGACAGGGAAGGTTGGCCTTGTCATGGTCAACGTGACACTTCAGATGAGACCTTGACCTTGCATAGGCCAAATCTTTCAAGGGAAGTCATTGCATATGTAGAGAGTTATTTCTTTTTGGGAGTGCCTGTTTATATAGTGTATAGAATCCACATTAAGAGACATGTTGACATGGATGTGGCAGCTCGGGATAGAGATTTCTTCTTATGCAGGAAAGATATTGTAAATATATATAATAGTTTGGCAAAGAGAAATTATCAACTTCACAAAAAGGATGAAATGAGTGTAAACCTTAAGTATCAAAAGCATCAAGAATATTTTTTCTTTTACCAAAAGCCAAATGGTGTGGAGGTCCCTTTTATAATAGGGATTCAAGCAAAGTGGATGTTGGAGACAATGGTCAAGCTATCACACAATAGATTAATAACCATGGATTCAACATTTAATACAAATAAATATGGGGTAAGTCAGATGCCAATTATTGGTTGAATATAATTATTTAATTTGCAGACATTCACTATGATTAATAACTTATATTTGAATTTATGTAACGTTGAATATGATAGTATCAGTTGTATACAATCGTGGCATTTTATGAACAACAAAGCGGGGTGCCAGTTGCATGGGTCGTGGCATCACAAAACACATAAGATGATATTGCATTATGGTTGGAGCAACTCATGCACAAGTGTTTCCAAATCTGTCCTGATTGGAAATTCAATGCTTTAATGGTCAACGATGCATTGGCTGAAATCACTGCCTTGCGATAACTTTAACATTGTTATGATATAACCAAACTTGCATTTTTTCTAAAAATAGCACACTAAAATGCATTGGATATGACAGGAGGATCACATGTTGTGATGTGATCTTATGTGTTTGGCATGTACAGAGGACTTATTTAAAAAAATATCAATCGGTTGGCCACTAGTTCCATAAAAACCAATGAGATGTTTAGTGAGTTAGGTTTCATCATGAAAACACTCTCAATTATGAAGTGGAAGATGCAATCAATCAAATTTTTATCAAATTTTCAGATGGATAGAAGTTCTTAGACTATTTCCACAAGAATTGGGTTGTTGGAGATAAGATTCGTAAGTAAACATTTTTTTTGTATTATAAGCATTTTTGTCTTCTATAAAGGTGATATAGTGAGACTAACATGGTTCTATTTGCAATTAGGGATGTGGGTGAAAGGTTGTTGAGAGTTTCCTCATGCAAATCAGGAGACCAATAATGTTGTTGAGTCATACCATTGTTACCTAAAAACAACATTTCTATCTAATAGAAGAAAAAATGTGCCCGGAGGATGAATTGGTTGTTTCATATGATATTAGCAACGATTGAAATTTGTTATCAGTTCAAGGAAATCTTAAAAGAATAAGGATTTTTAAACAACTACAAGAGAGAAAAGCAGCTGGAATCATTAGTGGAACGAGCAAGAAAAATTATGGATATTGATTGTTGTCCTCATGAGAGCATAACCCATGCTTACTGGGTGAGAAGTTAGACAGATCGAGGTAAAAAATACCTTGTTACCTACTATTACACGTATTTTATAATGTGTGAATGTCCATGGTCTATCTGTGGAATCATTTTTCAAGCATGCCATAAGGTTAATTGGTTGTATTTCCACTCAGATAATTCTAATCCATTGCTTCATCAACATGTAGAGGATAACATATTCAATGACCCACCTAAGATTAATATAGAGCCCCAAAATGATGATGTAGATGTCGATGCTACTCTTATGGCCACAAACATTGTTGATGCAGATGCTGAAGCACTTCATTTGTCAAGGGAGGAGTTGTTTATCCATGTACATATCATTTTAGATAACCCTCCTACTACTTTGACGAAGACAAACCAGTTGACTGGTCTGGTTAAAAAAATGTTGAATGAAGCCAATAATTTGTACATTATGGATTTTGACTTGACACCTGGGTTGAGTTCTCTTGATTCATCTTTTAAGTGGAATAAGAGTTTCCTTAGCCCTACAAAGAAAAGAAGAAACAACAGAAAAAACAATGGTTTGGAAATTGACTTAAATTTTGATCCATCGTAATATAAACCATTTGAGTTTCGATACTTCAATAAGCGATGATGTCATCAATCAAATAATGCCCTGTCTATGGTTCCAGGTTAGTTTGATGTGTTGCATAGAGGTCATAGTTTTAGATTTAAATATTTAGTCATCACCATTTTTTAACATGTGGTATGTTTATTTTTATAGCAATGCAACAATCCATAACCATAGTGATAACTTAAGACCAAAGGGAGATGCAAGACCATCCAACCTTACCTGTCATGCCAAGTACATTTGACACTCTATTTCATTGTGTGTACATATACCTTGATGCTCTAGTAAATTCATTGTGCTAACATATGACACTTTGCTAGGTAACCTTAGAACAAGTGGAGAAGCATCATTTTCTACCATGATTGATCATCCATAGAAGGGCTTCAACTCTAGTGGGAATCATTGAGGTATGCACGAACAATAGGTAAGTACTTTCCATAGAGCGTATGCATGTAATTTCCGAAGTGATGGACCAATTAAATAAATAGTAAATTGGATAGGGTTCTTAGATTTATTTGGTTTGAGTGGTAAAATATTCTTAATAGTTTTGGTTCTGCCATTTGCAATTTACATGTGCCTCACATTGCTTGGGCTGCTAATAGATATGAAAAGACCTTCCTTGCTAAATTACTGAATTTGTTTTAGGATTGTTGTTACATGCAACCCTAGTTGTCATAAGAATATTGTTAGATAGCCCTTTAATATTCCCATTTGACCCCTTAGACCAATTTAATGAAGGCATTCAAGTCTGAAGATGGTATTCATAAAGGAACATTTTCTTAGGAATCACAACTTCCATGTCTCTAAACCCAATTCTGAGTTTTGAAAAATCATATAGAAAATAAATACAATATATAGATATATGATTTATATAATGTGATTTTCAGTATTTTTCTTGTGCTCATTTGTTGAGTGCAGACTTCATGTGTCTTTGTTACTATTTGTGGCATCCTCTTCTGTGCAACACTATGCCTAGAACATCTTAAAACTATGGGGTTGTGATGGAGAATCAACTGGTTTTTGTAGTCCTGAAAAAAAAAGTATTATGGGCACTCATGATGAAAGAAGCTCAAAACAAAAGAGGAGAAAGTTAAATGTATCAATTTGGTGTGAGGATCCTATGACAATAGATTACATATCTTGTGGTGAACTTTGTGAAGATTTATTAGCAAGGATGCTTGCACGGTTGCCTGTGTCTAGCTTCTTCTGTTTTCTTTCAATGTGCAAAGGATGGAATTCAATGATATATTCTCAATGTTTTTTGAATGCTTGTTCAGAAGTCCCATTCTGATGCTCATGGTTTTACATGGTGGAATCCAAGTTAGATGATGGAACTATGTATTTGAACATAGCTAGTGTATGGATTATAAATGAAATCTTCATGTATACCATAAGAAACTATAAATATAAGAAAAATGAGATGAAGATCTCAGTTTTTTAACAATTTTGAGATCCAAGCCATTGTCAAATTTACTCTATCTTGTGATGAAGTGCATTTTTTGAGTTTTTGTTAAGGCTAAATACATTATATTTATGATATGTATTTTCATGTGTTAGGAATGTAATAAATATAACTTAGACTTGAAGCAAACTACTTTTTGCAATATGAAATAATTCTTCATTCCTCAGAAAACTGGAACCTTGTGCATATTTCTGCCATGTGAGTCTTCATTCTAGTCAAATTGGCAAAGCTTGAGAAGAATCATTGTCCAAAAAGTCATATTGTTGATACAAATAAGGAATCACTAAATTTCACTTGCACGTGACCAGGTACTCTATAACATGGCCAATATTATCATAAAAAATGTGGAAAGATTGGAGGGTCGTACCAACTCATTTGAAGCTAGGAATATATACTTGAACTTCATATTTTATCTATATGTTTAAACTTTAATTGTCCAAAATGGTCTTGTAGTAGATTTTATTTTCAGTTATCGTTGTCTTCATGGTTTGGTAATTTACATCACTTATATGTCTTGTTCATTTGAGATAAGTTCAAGCTGAAATTGTTGACAATAACTTTGATATTGAAGAAAATAGGGCATAATTCACTGCTTTAATTATTGGTCATTAAGTGATTTCTAGCTGTGGTTTATGCATCATGAAGATTGCCTTAAGAGTGCTAAAATTTGTGGCATAAGTTTTGGTATATTTTCTTGTTAACTTCCTAGTGGATTGGAGTTGCTTAGAAGTGAAACATTTTATTATATTTCAGATCATCCCTAAAGTGTTAAATTCATAGAGACTAGATCCAGGAAACCTCTAGGAAAGCGGTGAAATTTCCAAGGTTGCATTAATTGCCCTAGAACTGAAAATTTCAACAAGAAAATGGCTTCAAACAAATAGACCCATCAAAAGAAGGAAACATCTATTCAAATGCTCCTAAGAGATAATTCAATGCTAGGAGAACCATTTAAGAAAGAGATGTCAAATTGCAAGAAAAAAAATGCAATAGTTTTGGGATTCAATTTCAAACTGAACATGTCAAGATTCTTCAATAAACATCTAAAGATGTCATTTGAAGCAATGTTGCACGACATGGATTCAGAAATACCCTGGCTGGAGTACCTAATAATTGACTTGGGAAAACATCAGTCATGTCACTCAAAAAAAAAAGTGGAGAATAATTTTTAGAAAAATGCATAAAATTTCAACTTTGACTCTAAAGGTTTTGGCCACCTTAACTACTACAACCTAATGGTTTTAAAGAAAATAAATATGACTCATTGGTTTCTTCTTGTTGGATTAGACACGTTTCTATGTGAAGTTTGTGTCTTAAGAAAGAATCAAAAGATTAAATTTTCCAAAGTACATGCATGGAGAAAGAGCAAGCATCGAGAATTAGTAAATTGAGACATAATTGGTCCTATAAGACCAATGCCATGGAGGTGCAAAGAAATTTATTATAATTGTTAATGATTTAAGGTGCTCTAAACATTCAAAGAACGAGGATAGAGACAAAAAAAATGAATCAAGAAGGAAAAATGACCTCAAAGGGCCTAATGAGCCCTAAAGTTGGTAAGGGAGAGATCTCAAGGATATTGAAGCAAAGTGTTGGATCTACCCACCCTACAAAGAATATTAGTTCAATCACATCAGGCCCTAAGCTTGGGCATGGGAGATCCCATTTAATCCACTTTTCACTATCACAGAATAAGTGAAAGAAGTATATCCAAGGAGGGAAAAATCTCTAGAGAGAGAGTGACCCTCTAAATTTATTTAGTTAGCATGCTCAATAGATGTGTTTAGCCATGACCAAATCAAATATTTATAGTCAAAATTGTTTATGCTAGATGTAGATCACAAAGTCATAAATCCTCTACAACATGTGGAGCTTGTTGTGTAGGAGAGAAATGTACTCTTTGGAAAAATCCCATTATGCAAATAGTACCTTACCCTGAAGATTTCATGCCAAAGGTGTCAGTTCCAAGTTATCCCAAAGCTGCTTGAAACATGCATAAAGGCTCATATTCTAAATTTGTTATTTGAAAAACAAAAATCTATGTATGTGAATCAAGAACACAAAAATCAATGTGTGAGGAAGCTTTCAAATCTATTAATATAGGTGGAATGGTTTTGGCTACTATGCCTTAAACTAAACAATTGTGTCTCCAAACATGAGAATTAGTGTTGCTCCCCATAGACATGTAAATATATAAGTTGTGAAGGAAGAAACACACCAAACAATGTATGATCCTTGATCACATCTCAATCACTATAGATCACTTCACTATGTATACTATATTCTCCGTTGAATGAAAAGCATAACTCTATTCAAATCATGCCAACCCCTATAGTTTCAAAGCCTTTTGGGTCAAATCTAACTCAACACAACAATACCACATAAGATCTAATGAAATTCCAATTTAGTGACCATCAATAATGTCATTGAGAGCACAACTATCAAAAATAAAAGCGATGATATGCCTCAAGGATGTCCTTTTTCAAAGTAGGTTGGATTGGCGTGTTGTAATGTTTGGCAAATTGCTTTCTTATTCATTCTTATTTCTCCAAGATGTGGATTTTAGCTTTATCCATCCTTTGGAAAGTTGGGTGTAGGTTTTCCTTTGAGAGCCAACCCAACTCCTTCTCTACTTTTCTCTCTCTCTCTAGAAAGGTGAGATACACCATCAACTCCTGAATATTTAATCGGAATCTGGATTAGGGGCAAAAATTTGCTCAAAAATAAAAGTGCTCGAAATCACTCAAACCTTAAAAGACTGCGTTTGTCTCAGTGATACAATCCCAATGCTACTTGTTTCACTCAAAACGTAGTTTGTATGAGAAAGATAGAGCCTGTTGTCCGCTTTATCAAACATGCAAAATTTTGGGTACAGGATGACTGGGATGCTGACTAGGCATTCTTACATCCCAGCCAGAAAAAGAATATTCCAAGGAATATTCTTATAATATTCCGACATATGGCTCAATCGAATGGTGACAAGTGTCGGCATGTTATTTGGTCAAAGGCATTTAGGTGGACCAATGAGAGGCTAACATGTGGAAAGCCCGGATGCTGCCACGTGCCCTCTCAAAGGTCGGGTAAAATGTTTTGGCAGCTTGGGGAATCAAACTCGTGACCTTGCCCACACAAGCCCCACATCTTACCACTATGCTGCCACCATTGAACTTAACCATATATATTTTCATTAATATTTAAATATTAATACGCTGAAGTTTTGGAGGTAAAGGGCTAGCCCAAGGGGACCAACCCCAGTTCTATGGGCGCCATACCACCAGCACTGAACACAGATGGTGCTATCGACAGTTGGAGGCGGTTTTGGCAGGTGCGAAATATTTGACATTGTTCCAAATTTGGCGGAGTTAACTAGAGTCTCTCTAGATTTGGTGGAGTCTTCCTAGGGAAAACTTAAGAGACCATAACTTCTTCAATTTTCGACCAATTTTAACTCAGAAAGAGTCATTCCTAGATGATTTGGATGCTATGAAAACAATGGAATATTTTGCGGAGGCATAAAGGCACTTATGTATGTGATTTTTCTACGTTGAAGGTTAAGGAAGCCTAGGGCCACCAGGAGAGGAGGTCAAGCCTAGATCAGCTCAAGTCTAATTGTAGACTTTGGATAGTCATTTTTGGGGTTTTTGGGTCCTCTGAATCCAATGGAGTAGGTTGCAAAGCCATTGGAGCACTGTAGATGCATGTAATTATAGATTTTATCATTAATCCAAAGAGGGCATGGCCATTAAAGCAGGTCTAAGGAGATGTAGCCCAAGAGGGGTGAAATCCTTTATCAACTTTGTGTTATGAGTTTGTTGTGTTTTACTTCTCTACAATTTAATTGCTATATATGTGTTTTAAAATAGATAATTAACCTCATAAATTTCTCATGAAATACACTCAACACTTGACACATAATTCCTCACATTTTGGTTAATTTGAGACGATCCTAAACACATTTTTTTAATACTGATGAGGGAGCTTGCATAACATTAACAAGTTTTCCGAACATTCAAATCACTATTCAAGGCATGCATGCCAATTTTGAGCAAATATTTGGGGTCCTTCTAGAAAAGTGAATTTGATGAGGCTTCTTTCGTCCACATGCAACGTGTTGCTATCATTGGTAGTGTAACTTAAGATTTACGATATTTGGCAATGGTAACATAACCATCACCTTCATTTTCAATCTTTTCTGCTTTTTTGTTTTTTAAAGCTATATTATTTTTTCAAGTATGTTTATATTAAGCAACATCTATTTGTGGCAGGTACAGTTTGTGATGCAATGGTTCAAAGTGTCCAATGATGTAGTGGTTCATCATCATCAACATTCTAAGCACAAAAAGAAAAACTTAACAAGTAAAATAGTTACAAATGAGTTATCATGCGCTTTGGACACCCTAGTCGACTTCAAATCAAATTTAATAAATTTTAAAGTCCAATGAATCAATTTTTAGAGTTGACTGGCCATATTTATTGTTCTTAAAGGCTCTGCATGGACTGTTCAACCCTTGACAACTCATAAGCAAATAAAGGAACCTGGGAAACATATTTCGAGCGTTTCCATAATCACTAGGTAACTATTTCCTAGAATTTTGAGGGAGTTTCCAGGGCCATATACATACAAGAAACATTTTTGGGCAAGAAAGACCAGGCAAGGTAGTGTTTCTTGTAACTTAGGAAAGTGATGCTCAACAAGAAGTATTATAGTTGTATATTTGTAACTCACTAGGAATGCAACCAAATAATTTGTGCAGTTGTTTGGTAGAAGCTACACAATGATAATGAATATAAATTGAATTGATAATTGGAAAGTGTTGTAGTAGCTACAACCAGCCTCCAAAATTTTTCCTTAAGCTTTGTTTTGGAGCCTCCCTACCAACCTTCACAGCAACATGTCTTGCTTCGTCAAGTACACAAGCTCTAGTGATTTTCTTGCAGAAAGACAGACTGTCGATCAAACCTTGATGCATTCCCCTCACAGGGTGTTCATCCGGACTTGGCCCAGTAGCAGGCTGAGAAACTCCTTCAAGAATTTTCGAAAATCTGGGGGGAAACCAACCTTCCCTTAAGAAACTGCGCAATCCTGACTGGCAGCCTGTTGGGCCCCAGAATCGCGCAATTCTGCTGAGCAAGATTCACCCAGAAAATTGTGTAATCCTTCCTAGTTGGGCTACCCAGCCTAGAATTTACGCAAATTTGGGCAGCAGTCAGCTGCTCTGCCCAGAAATTGCGCAAATCTTCTGAGCAGCTAGCCTAGATCCCAACCAGTAATGCGCATTTTCTCCCAGCAGTTGAGAAGCCTCTTGCATGTGCAACTGAGTTAAACGGTTCCCTCAGGGACTGAGCAAAACAAACTTGTATGCATGGGATGCTTCTCCCAAGGCAGCATGCAAAGGCATCCCTTATTTCAGGGACGTATTTTTGGCAGTTGGAGGTTACATGCAAGGATCATTTTAGAAACCTCCCACCAAGTGTCGCTTTCCCTAGATTTGTGGCATGCATGTCACAACCTTGATTTTATAAAAACTCATCAACCAGATGTTGCAGAGCTCATTCCTCACATCAACCTTGCAGCTCTAACATCCCACATCGCATCTAGGAGTTGTCAGCACATTCAACTCAGCTGTTTTGGGGTAAGCCCGCTTTCCATGTATTGTGTTGCATTTCTGGCGCTTTTTGTGTTTCGCTTCGTATGAACATTGTTTGCTTGATTTTAGTGAGCGTTTGCTGTCGTTTTGATACATACTAGCTTGTACTATCACCATTTCAGTTTTCGTTAACATCTCACTACTATCGCATGCATGAAACTATTTTCATGAATGGTCACCGATTCCGCGACTCGCCTCACCCACATGCATGTTGTTCTGTTTTATGAATCTGTCATTCACTGTTTTCATGCACGATGATTCACTCATGTTTACACTCAGTATCGCCATGCATTCACATTCAAATTCGCTTTTAGTTGCCCGTTAGTGAGTCTTGGCAGCATTGGCTTGGACTCTGCGTTACCAAGACAACATTGTGCAATCCTAAGAAGGAAGATTCTGTCTGCCTCTCAGGAAATGCAAATTTTTGCCCAGTGAATGTCCTTCAGCCTTGCATTGGACAATTCTGAGGGACAGTGACTGCTGGCCCAACACATTGCGCGATGCAATCACTGAGCCTACAACCATTGCCATCTGAGATTGTGCATTGCGCAATTCCAGTAGTCAATAGCCAAAATGGACAGTGCATTGCATAGTTCCAGTAGTCAGGCAGCCTCCCAGTAGTCTAGATTGTGCCTTGTGTAGTCTTGGCAGTCAATCTCCCAACCTCCCAGTGGAAATAGAGCAACCTTCATGATCAGTCACATAGGTATAGTAGGTGTTCATCTACCTCTCAGGAGTACATGTACAGTGGTTTCAGGAGAGTAGAGTTGAAGACACTGTTCAGAGCACACTTGGGGATGTAGTCGACCAAGTGTGTACGAACCTGCCTACCAATAAAGAAATCAAGTTGTTCGTAGACAATGACATCAAGGTATGACCGCAACAACATCACAACAAGACGCATCATGAATATAAACTGAAGGTAGCATATTGGATGCAACGAATGCAAGAGGAAGGTTGTTGACAACATGGATGTAGAACAAAGTTGTAGCCTTAAGCAGATCCACTTGTGGTGAAAGAAACTTTGGAGATTTAGGCTATGAGGTGACGGTGCCACATGAAGATCACGCGAAGGCATAGAACAGAACAAAGAAGGAGTTGCATGTGCTCAAGCAACAACTCAAGGAAGAACAAGTACAACAAAGGGCGCAACATGTACTCACGAATGAATTTACGCCCGTAAAAGTTATAGATCCATCCCATAGCTAGCACGGAGAAGACATGGTGAGCAATGTTGTTGATCGCATGCAAGGGATTCAACAACATGCATGTCATTGTGCGAATGTAGGCGATCCAACCCATTCAACACACTCACCAACACGAAGACAAGAAGCAAGCTCGACTAGAGCTGAGCATGTAGTTGACATTTGATGTGCATTACCACTAGCACACATTGGAAGATTAGCAAGAACACTATGCATTAGTGTGTTGTTGGTTCGGCCGCACACAAGAAGACCATGCGCATGTCAGTAGATGAGTTGGATGGAGGGGCCATACCAATTCACCTGGATGCAATGGAGGCAAGAGTTTGCTTCAGCAAGATGTCACCATGGAGTGCATGCACACCATCATAAACGACCAAGCTTGGCATCAACTCACCATCTTCACCATCACAAGCATGTCAAAGAGTTGGTCTCACCACAATGGACTGAGTGCCAGTGATGTCTTGCATGGATTGCTCAAGCCATTTTGTCTCACATGAGCACATGTACATTGTAATGTAACATCTTGTCAAGTGGAGGTTCAAGTGTCGATAGTTGGATGTAACAGTCATAGAGTAGATGAAGAGTCATGATGGTAGATGAACTGTCACAAAGGGGAATGTCAAGGGTCACCCCAATCTTTTCTATAAATAGAACCTCATAACTCATTGTAAAGGCTTTTGGTCAGCCAAGCTTTCGATAAGATTATCTTGGAGAGAGCTTGGACAATATTGTAACGAGCCTTGACTTCTCCACTGCGTAGAGCTAGTATATCTCTTTGGAGGAGCAAGCGGTTATCGTTGTAACGTTCCGCTATTGGAACTAGTGGTTGGACATGGATGTATTATATGACTGGAACTTACACTTCTTGATATAACAAGAGGCAGCAATTTTCATGCATATGTTGTATTTTATTCTATGTTATTTGGTTTACTCTAAATGATGTATGTATTGGTTTGATTACACATGCATGCATAGCTATCTGTGTATGTATGTGTGAATCTTTCTGAAATGTGTCGTTGGTTTAACCATCACTTTGGATTGCTTGCTAACTTGCCTTCCATGTTGTGATGCATCTTCGCTCGTGTGTTCCATTCTTAACTACGTGCTATCATAGGTTTCCAAGGGGTGCACTCATCTCAACCCCCGTGTAATAGAACCTCTCATGCACCTACCTTGGGCTCACTGCAGCTGTCACACCCTTAATACCAACAGAGTTATCCTACTTGCCTTTGTACGAAATCACGGTCAAGGCATTACTGTACAACCCACTGCTGGGACTCCTACACCAAATGGTCTGAGCTCTAATTGGGACTTCTTACCGGGGAGAACCCCTTACATGTTGGTGGGTCCAACACCGTCAACATTTTGGCGATAGAAGGAGGGCTAGATGACAAGCTGAGTCCTTACATATGTTTCTCTTTCGGAGTGTATGTCTTATGGAAACGATTTCATTATCTCAGAAAAGCTCTGGGATAACTTGTCTCATAAAACATATGATGGTGGAGGCGACGTAGCCTTGGTTAGGCATGTTGTCAGTGTTGTAATCTCCTGCAAAAGACATGGATTCTTTGAAGAATCCATGAGCTGCGCGATGTTCATCTACACGCTTCAAGGGCACCTAATGCACTGGTGTGCCACACTGCCCGAAAAATCTATTCATTCTATTGTTCATCTAGCTGTAGAGATGGATTGTGCTTTCAATAACTTTGACCATGAAGCACTTGATCAAGAAATTTGAAATTACGAAAAGCACCCGATGAATCCGTTGATTAGTTTTACACACGCTTTAGTAATCTTGCATATCATTTTCCTGAAGATGAAATTGATTGGGAATTTCTTTATGGAAGATTTGAGTATCTTCTTCACATATCCAAACCCTGCTCAACCCACTTCAATGATGGAGTTGTGCAATCACAGGCAGGAAAAATTGCTGTCACAAGTGATTGTCTGCCTTCACCTCATCAAACAGCTCCACCACCACGGAGTGGTGTGGGAAATCATGCACACACCTCTGTTCAACTGTCACATCCTCGCACCCCACTTGCTCTTGATATTTGCATAGATTTGGCTTGCAATCCTGTTGGTTGTCATGTGGATTCATTCCCTCGACTTCTGTCCTTGCATTATGTTGATTCTCTGGATTGTACTGTCATGTGTTCTTCCATTCCAGACTCCTCACCAGTTGTGAATGAGGATAAAGTTGTTGACGGAGTTGGTGTTATGTCACCAACCTGCGCCATCATTCATGATGAGTGTGTGCAGGAATCCAAAGAAGAACTCACGGTGAAGGATGAATCCCTTCTAGCCTTGCCTAATTCGCTTCATCCTGACATCCCTTGTGATTCTACCACTACTGATTTCCCTTGTGAAAACCCATTTCTAGGTGTTTCTACTTCCGATCATTCATAGGACACATCGGATGTCACTTTATCATCACAGTACAGAGAGGACACATCTTCCTTTGTACATCTGTCCAATCAGTCATCTGTCATTTCTGAAAACACAGAGGGTGAACATATTTTCTTCTCATTGACCCCTCTTCCTCATTCATCAAATCATGAGGATGCTAACAAACATCCTGAATTTTCTGATCTTGGTTGTCATGATCTCTCTACTTCTTCATCTGATCACGATGTTGATTCAATTGTTGTTAATCTATCTAAGACACTGGTCTACAATGATCTATCTGTCAACAAAGTTGAAAACCCGTAGGCTGTCAAGGCAATTCAGCCCGAGATGATGGTTATGTCAGGCCCAACTGTCCTGAGGTTGGTTTCACTTCCGGTTAGGAAATTGTTGAAACACTCAAGGCTCCTCATCACTCTCTGCTTTGCATTGAAGATCAACCAAACACCCAGATTTTGCTTCCTCCACTCGAACTACATGATCCCATCGCTCATGCATTGGAGGAATCCTACTCAGCAAGCACACATGCACAGCGTAAGTGGTCTACCTTTCTCACGTTTTCTTGCCTATCATAGTCAAGAGAATGCATGCACTCAACACCTGCACGCAGTGTAGCACAACACCATGGCAATGCCACGGAATGGATGTCATGCACTTTCACTCATTTTCGTTCTATGGATGCTTTTAAACTCGATATGTGTTTGTCTTCACTGTTATATTTTTCTTGTTTGCTGGTTCGCACAGTTGTCTTGTTTACAAACCATGCCTTCACCAACATGGGTCAACCAATGCACCAGTGGTTGCATTGGAAGTATCACTTCATGTGAGATGGTCCATGCACCATTAGCTTAGGAGTAGGAGTAGTGGTTGCTTTCAGTCTGTTTGCTTGCATGCTTGTTTGCTTACTTGCTTTATCGGTTTGTTTGCCTGCTTTCTTGTTTTCTCACTCGCTTTGATTTCGATTTTGCTTCTGCTTCCGCTTTGATTTGTTGTTAGTTTTATTGTTTTGTTCATAGGTTAGTTTCACCTGAAACCATGTATGACTCTTGAAACAAGCTGGGTAAAGTACAAGAGGCCTTGTGCAACTATCAGTACTTGGTTATTTGTCATCTTGCCTATGTATGAAGAACTTGTTACTTTTAGTCCATGATATGTCAAAGGAAAGTATGTACTATTCAAATAAAACCTTGGTGAAAACACAACACTTGTGCACTAACTAGTATCACCTACTCTAGTCGGTTGTTTTTGGGTTAACCCTTGTCAGCTCAGTCCAGTAGAGCAAGGTGAGGGGGAAAACATTAACAAGCATGTCAGAGATATAATAAACTAATGCTCTATTGGAACAACCTCTTCTTCTCTCAATAAGTTGGGATCCCTCTTCCTCCCTTAAAATGAATAAGTGCTATGCACAGTTATGAAAATGATAAAAATGAAAAAATGGAAAAAGTTTGAAAAAATGAAAAATGAATAAGGTGAAAGAACAGAAAGGCTTCCTGCGTAGAGAGGTGATGCAAGTAACTCTGCCAGGGTACTGACCAGGCTAGCTAGCAGCAGAGCCATGCTTGTGTTCCTATGTGACTTTGTTGGGGTACTGTCTAGGCCTGCTGGCAGTGGAGCAACACCAGAGATGAAACTAAGACTCTGACGACTATTATGCGTGTGCATCAATATTCCCCTCAACCCTAATTGAAAAAGATGTGTTAACTTGGCTTGGAATGTGTGCCAATTGACCAAGAGCTTGGTGGATGCTACATCTTACAATCAAGCTAGTGTGAAACCAAGACAAGCTAAGAATTGAACAATACTTTCGGAGGTGTTAGACTTGCTTTTCATGAACAAGGTCCATTCAGAGAGCTGGAGTTCTACTAGTGTGTCGCCAAGTGTTGTAGCGGTTACAACCACCTTCCAAAATTTTTCCGTAAGATTCATTTTGGAGCCTCCCTACCAACCTTCACAACATCATGTCTTGCTTCGTCAAGTATACAAGCTCGAGTGATTTTCTTGCAGAAAGATAGCCTGTCGATCAAACCTTGATGCATTCCCCTCACATGCTGTTCTTTTGGACTTGACCCAGCTGCAGGCTGAGCAGCTCCTTCAAGACTTTGTGCAAATCTAGAGGACAACCAGCCTTCCCTTCAAAAACTATGCAATCTTGACTGGCAGCTTGCTGGGCCCTAGAATTGCACAATTGTGCTAAGCAAGCTTCACCCAAAAAATTGCGCAATCCTTCCCAGCTGGGCTACTCAGCCTAGAATTTGCACAAATATGGGCAACAGTTAGCTGCTTTGCCCATAAATTGCGCAAATCTTCTGAGCAGCCAGCCCAGTTCCCAGCCAGTAATGCACATTTTTTCCCAGCAGTTGAGCAGCCTCTTGCATGTGTAGCTGAGTTGACTGGTTCCCTCTGGGACCACGAAAAACAAACTTGTTTGCATGGGCTGCTTCTCTCAAGGCAGCATGCAAAGGAATCCCTTGTTTTAGGGACCTATTTTTGGCAGTTGGAGGTTGCATGCAAGGATCATCTCAGAAACCTCCCACCAAGTGTCGCTTTCCCTAGATTTGTGGCATGCGCGTCACAACCTCGATTTTATCAAAACTCATCAACGGATGCTGCAGAGATCATTCCTCACATCAACCTTGCAACTTCGACATCCCAGATCACTCTACGAGTTGTCGGCACATTCAACTCAACTGTTTTGGGGTAAGCTCGCTTTCCATGTCTTGTGTTGCATTTCTGGCACTTTTTGTGTTTCACTTCATATGAATGATGTCTGCTTGACTTCAGTGAGCACTTGCTATCGTTTTGATACATACTAGCTTGTACTAGCACCATTTTAGTTTTCGTTAACATCTCACTGTTGTCACATGCATGAAACTGTTTTCATGAATGGTAACCAATTCGGTGACTCACCTCACCCACATGCATCTTGTTCTGTTTTATGAATCCGACATTCACCGTTTGCATGCACGATCATTCAATCATTATTACACTCAGTATCGCCATGCATTTGCATTCACATTCGTGTTCAGTTACGAGCGAGTCTGGGCAGCCTTGGCCTAGAGTTTGCCTCACTAAGACAACATTGCGCAAACCTGAGAAGGAAAGATCTGTTTTCCTCTCAGGAAATGCACATTTCTGCCCAATGACTGTCCTTCAGTCTTGCATTGCACAATTATGAGGGACAGTGACTGCTAGCCTAGAAAATTACGCAATGAATTCACTAAGCATGCAACCATTGCCAGCTGAGATTGCACATTACACAATTCCAGCAGTCAACAGTCAAACTGGAATTTGCATTGCATAGTTCCAGTAGTCAGTCAGCGTCCCAACAACTCAAGTTGTGCCTTGCACAGTCTTGACAGTCAGTCTCCTGACCTCCCGACAGAAATCACACAACCTTCATGATTAGTCACACAGGTATAGCAGGAGTTCATCTACCTCTCAGCAGTACATGTCAATGGTTTCAGGAGAGCAGAGTCAAAGACACCGTTCAGAGTACACTTGGGGATGCAGTCGATCAAATGTCTATGGACTTGCTTACCCACGAAGACATCAAGTTGTTCATAGACAAGGACATTAAGATATGACCGCAAAAGCATCACAGCAAGTAACATCATGAACAATAGCTGAAGGCAGCATACCATATGCAATGAATGCAAGAGGAAGGTTGTTGATAACATGGAGGTGGAACAAAGTTGCAAGCTCAAGCATATCCACTTGTGGTGAAAGAAACTTTGGAGACTCAGGCTATGAGGTGACAACATGACATGAAGATCACGCAAAGGCAGAGAATGGAACAGAGAAGGAGTTGCATGTGCTCAAGCAACAACTCAAGGAAGAACATGTATAACAGCGGGTGCAACATGCACTCACGAATGAAACTTCTCTTGTACAAGTTATAGATCCATCCTAGTAGCTGACATGGAGTATACATGGTGAGAAGTGTTGTTGATCACATGAAATGGATTCAACAACCTGCATGTCATTGTGTGCATTCAAGCGATCCAACCCATTTAGCAAACTCACCAAGGTGAAGGCAAGAAGCAAGTTCGATGGAGTTGAGCATGTAGTTGACAGTTGATGCGCATTACCACCAGGACACACTAGAATATTAGCACAAACACTATGCATCAGTGTGTTTCCGGTTCTACCGCACCCAAGAAGACCATGTTCATGTTAGCAGACGAGTTGGATGGAGGAGCCATACCAATGCACCCGGATGCAAGAGTTCGCTTCAGCAAGATGTCACCAGGAAGTGCATGCACACCATCACGGATGACCAAGTTTGGCATAAATACCACCTTCACCATCACAAGCATGTCAAAGAATTGGTCTCACCACAACTGACCGAGTGTTAGTGATGTCTGCATGGCTTGCTCAAGCCATTTTGTTTCACATGAGCACATGTGCATTGTAATGTAACATCTTGTTAAGTGGAAGTTCAAGTGTCGATAGTTGGATGTAACAGTCATAGAGTAGATGAAGAGTCATGAGGGTAGATGAACTGTCACAAAGGGGAATGTCAAGGGTCACCCCACCCTTTGCTATAAATAGAACCTCTTAACTCATTGTAAAAGCTTTTGGTCAGCCAAGCTTCCGATAAGACTATGTTGGAGAGAGCTTGGACAATGTTGTAGTGAGCCTTGGCTTCTCCACTGTGCAAAGCTAGTATATCTCTTTGGAGGAGCAGGCGGTTGTGGCTGTAACATTCCGCTATTGAAACTAGTTGTTGGACATGGATGTATTGTATGACTGGAACTTACGCTTCTTAATATAACAAGAGGCAACACGTTTCATGCATATGTTGTATTGTATTCTATGCTATTTGGTTTACTCTAAATGATGTCAGTATTGGTTTTCTTACGCATGCATGTATAGCTATTTGTGTATGTATGTATGAATCTTTCTGAAATGTGTTGTTGGTTTAACAATCACTTTGGATTGCTTGCTAACTTTCCTTCCATGTTGTGATCCATCTTCACTTGTGTGTTCCCTTATTAACTGTGTGCTATCACAGGTTTCCAAGGGGCACGCTCATCTCAACCCCTGTGTGTTAGAACCTCTCATGCACCTTTCTTGGCTCATTGCAACTGTCACACCCTTGCTACCAACAGAGTTATGCTACTTGCCTCTGTGCGAAATCACGGCCAGGGCATTACCGTATGACCCATTGCTAGGACTCCTACACCAAACAGTTTGAGGTTTAATTGGGACTTCTTGTCGTGGAGATCCCCTTACATGTTGGTGGGTCCAACACTATCAATAGAAAGGGATAACGTTATAACCTAGAAAATTGTGATTGGTTGGTGCGAGATCCTTCTATGGCATTGTACTTTTGTATGCATCCAACTACTATGACATGATTAGAGCTGAGATGTAACATGTTAACCAAACATTCACATGATTGTGAAGAACAAGATTTCCTACCAATAATATACATGTTACAGTTTCTATTGTCTTCCTTATGATTGGCTTATAATAATTCATATCATTTTATTTCAGTGTTCTAGCTTCTTTATATCCTTTGTGATACTTGTGCTCTATGCATTATGCTTTTATGTTTTTCTTATTAACCTTATTAGATTGATTAGCTAGATCTTTAGTTGATAATCATGAGCATAGATTTTAGGTTTTGGCATATTTTGAGGAATTGCTTTTGCACTCCCACACTGTATCTTTTGCTACTGGATATATCGTTTAGTCCCATTGACCTAATTTTGAGGACCTTTGTCATATATTAATGAAAATTTCTTAATCTTATCATATCTTATGTGCTCCTTTACATCATGAAGTTTTAAACCCTTCTCTAAGCAAATAGATTATATGTTTAGTCACTAAAATGAGAGTTCCTTCAAGAGTTGTGTTCTTGACATTAATAATAAGAAGATCCCTACTTAGGCAATTTTGAAAACACCTTTTATGTGGGAAAGGCATTCATGTAACCACATAAATAGTGAACAGGTTTAACACATAGTCCAAGTTCTACCTCAAAATCTCCCTATTATTTAGACATTGTGGATCTCCTATGTCCTCCTCCTTAAAGACATAAAAATTCATGTTATTGTCCTTCAACACATAAAAATCTAGGTTGGCAATTGCATTTTTTTTTTGTTAGTTCACAGTCCACAAAGAAAGTGAATAAGCATGATGATGTTATTTTTTGTATTCTAAATGTTATGTTTACCTGCTATGATTTGGTGTTCATTAGAGGTAATGTAAATTGCACTTAAAAGAGAAGGGAAGTCTTTACAATTAGTGATAGTGTGATGCCTCCTGTTGCCAAGTCTGTGGTAACAGGTTTTGATCCCTCAGTTGCTACCTTAGAATGATAAAATTTGAATTTAAAAACAATTTAAGCAGTGTCACCAACCAAAGATGACATGGATGCTACTCTAGTGGTCACTCTAAAGACTAGTTGATGGTGCCATCTTCTCTCGTGTGTGAGAAGTCAGACATAAGGCTATGAGAAGTCAATTAATTCCTAATTAATAACAACCTGATTAATACTACAAGTGCACTAACTGTCTTACAATAGTGTAGGAACCTCACAACCTTGATTCTCTCAATCAATTTTCATGAGGGCCATATTCATACAAATATTACAGGTTTTCGGCAGCTTAAGATTTTATGTTAGATGATCCAAAAATAAAATATTATCATAGGTTGGAATAAAATAATTATTAATTTAAGATATTAAATTAATAATTATTATTCTAGAATATTTAATTATTTAATGGAGACATTTAGAATTAGTATATTATTGTAACAAGATATGACTCTCCAAATGTGTTGTATCTTGGGCTCTATTTTAGGAGATTTGTTAGCTAGTTGTTTTGAATAGAATTTACTGTAAATGGACACTTGTTATTTAATAAGTGATATATAATTAGAGGTAGTTAGGACATTGAACTTATAAATAGCTCATTGCAAGAGTGTTTGGTTGTTTGGGTGTAAACTCTTGCAAAATCAAATATGTAATT